>JAFBJS010011647.1:80046-126501 GCA_016785265.1 Paraplagusia blochii | reverse complement strand
TTGGCTTAACTATAGACATGAAAATAAACGAACACTCCTCAAACACTGCATATATACATCACACAGCCCAATAGGACAGTTAATATATGAATATATATGAGCCCACCTGTTCCTATTTGCTCAGCAATAGTAGAACTTCTCTAACTTCTCTCACTCCCTCTGTGGTGCAGTACTTATTACAACAATAGGCAACTACTACGGAAAAAAAAAAAACAAACAAACGCAGGTTCGGCCCAAATCAGGGCTTTAAACCCCATGATTAATACTTCAATCAACACAATTAGTGAGTGTAAACTCCTTAAAGCCAAAATGAGCTAAGTACTCAAAAAAGGCCCATGTGTTTTGTTTGCAAGGAGCTTTGGGAATGTGGGCTGTCCAGGAAAAACATGAGGGAAAAATGTTGAAGGAAGTCAAGTTCATATGTATTTGTATCGAATTGCTTTGTCTCCTGAATCTGTGAAACACAGCTCATATGGATGAAGTAAATGTTCTGGAAAAAAAAGACAGATAAATAAGGAAAATATTCATTTTGTGACAAGGAGACAAAGGGCTACAAACTGAAACAGAGCATGACCTTGAGTCAACCAGAAAAACACAGCAGAAATGGGTCCTCATTCTGATCTGCATCAAAAGATGATTAAAAAATAAAAGAAACATAATCATCACAGAGAAATAAAGTGAAGAAAAATCTAGAATAGTTATATCCATGGAAACAGTCATTTCGGCAACAGCGTGCTGTTACACCTTAAGAACACCTGATCCAATCATCACACAGAAGCTGGCAAGGAAGGTGATGTCACATGTATCTGCTCAACATCTCAAAATAATTTACCCAGTGCTGCCCCACCTCCACTGAGCCAAGGTGAAAAAGCTGCTGTACAGAATAACAATAATGACAACAATCTTCACCTAATTTAGTGTCCTATTTGTCTTAAATAGTCTACACCTCTGTGTCAGAATGTTGTGGACACATTAGAGCTGGCCATATTTAATCCAAATAACAACTGAATATATTGATCACTGTTAATTGTACAGGATCATGATTATTCATGATCAACTGAGATACATCAACATTCCTTAATATGACAGGACCTGTTCTTCTGCCTGTTGTTGGAACAGGTTCATATATGTCAGTGGTCCCCAACCTTTTTGGCTTGTGAACGCATTTTGACATCAATCATTTCTGGTGACTGTCAATCAAGAAGCACCAGCTCCGATACTTTTACATGCAGGTTTTTTTCTTTTTTACTTGAATTTTAGTTATCAAAGTGAAAGAATACAGAGTGTAAAAAGAATCCATCCCTAGTTAATGTGTCAGTAAGTAATAATAAAATAAAATAATGCAATTACTAAAGAATTTCAGGGATAATGTACAAACTATACTAAAATATAAATGTTTTTAGATAGAACCTAGTAAAGTTATATCTATCTATCTATCTAAAAGTGTCAATGGTGTTTGGGTGGTGCCTTGTAGAACAGCGGTCGCCAACTTTTATGGATAACATACTGGTTACACGTTACTGGTCATTAACGCATGGCATATACGTAAAACTGAATAAAAAGATATGAGGGCAAAAAAAACTTCATAAATAAACAAAAAAAATCACAATGAAGCTTATCGGCAATGGTGGCCCGGTGGATAAGGAAGTGGACTAGGGTCCACAGGACTTTAGCAACCATAGCACCGTCCCCTACATCATTGGTTCTCAACAAGGGGGGGCTCGACCCAAAAGGGGGTCGCGGACCCGTTCTGAATGGGTCGCAAACAGCTGGTCAAAAATCTAAATAATGTGAATCACCTGTTAAGTATTTGTTTTATTTTAGAAAATCTCTTATTTTGAAAGGCACACTCTGCAAAATAAAATATGTATGTTAAAAGAAGGTTTTTTTTTTTAAAGAAAATTAATTTACTTGGTTTGAGACATGACTTAACTTGGCACGCACGTGTGAGTTTTAGACAGATGTGGGAGAGAGAATTAAATAATTTTCAAAAATAAAACATTGTTTGAAATCAGATAAGAACTAAAATGTAAACAATGCAAATTAAGTATTGTTACTGTGCTGCTTGGTACACACTGACCCACGGAGACCATCCCTCGTGTGCAGTTTCTTTCTAAACTATATGTGATTTTTTTTTAAATGATCTTGAACAATATTATTCAGTCATGTACAATCAATTAGGCTACTGTGTCAGTCACACTGTTTGTAGCATGACATGATCTCAGTCATGGTCTGACACAAGCTGGTCCACTGGCCTGAGGTTGATCCCCAACAAATGACAGGAAGTTAGACGTGCGACATTTGATGTCCATCAGTGTGGGAAAAACATCATGTATATGGGCCGTGTAACAGGGAGGTAAAATGGGTTAAGATTTTAAGTGTGATATTTGACATTGAATTAATATTATATTGAATTGAACTGCAGGACAGCAGTCTCCACGACAGCCACCCAAATCACACTGCACTGACCGGCCTCTAATGAACCTTCCTCCAGGTAGTGAGACAAGGTAGAAGGAGGCAACCACCACAACAGGGATTCAAATCTTGCCCAGGAAGTGAAACCTTGAGTTCCACACCACTGAACTGAAGAGGCCTCTTGGATGAAGAGGTGAAATGTCTTCAAGAAACCTAACTATGTCCAGTGCTGCTCTCAAAGTAACTATTTTTGGAGTCCTTAATCATGCATTGATTTGCAACAAAACATCTTAAATCTTGAACTATAAAATCAAAGCAATACAAAATAATGGATAATCTGAAAAAACAGATTCTTTCCTGACAAAGTTTAAATACAACATTAACTCAGTGAAGACACTTTAACTGGACTAACAACTACAGCAAAGTAAACAGGACACACATAGTCAGTTCAGCTGGAGGCTCAACCGTAGATGGGGTTAAAACTTGGAGGCTGGATTTGGGGGCGGAGGGTCGGTGGAGCAGTGGCAGGGGCCTGCAGCCTATGGTGGGGCTCTACTTGCCGTTTTCCCAATTGCTGTTTTTTTGGGAGACAGCAGAGAGAGGCAAAGAGCTGATGCAAAAGAACTGAATGACCTGTAATCACGTCTGTTTACTTGATGCATATTTTCTACAGCCATCGTGTCTGCTGAAGTAGTGCATTAAAAGCACATTATGCTTCATCCGTGTGTCATGAAGGACAGTCAGATTATCTTTCATCTTTTAATATGGATTCAGCAGGGAAATGTAAACCTGTCTAAGAATTTCAGACAATAAACTAATGCCCATCTGTCTCCAATCCCATAATTCACTTTTTTTTAGGTTGAAATGAAGATTGGGAATGAATCAGTGATGAGCATTCTCTTCAGTGGCTCTAATTTTATCACGTCTGTGTTTCATGTTGCGGGCTGAAATAAAGCAACGCCACCAAAGTCTTAGAAAAGCAGGCTCCGTCAGCTGATGGTGAAAAGCGCTGGTGTCTTTGTGAAGGGCCCGTCCTGGGCTTTTCCTCCAGCCAGTAAATGGAGAGACTGACAGTGTGCCCGGTGTTATCAATGAAGCCAGCCTCTCTGCTCTCCAAAAAGTGCAGCTTGGACAGTGTCCATGGCAGGGCATTGGGACTGGAGGTTTGTGTCGTTTGTAATTTATAACACTGAGGGAAACGGGCAACAGGACAATATGGAGAGGAGAAGGAGAGAGGGAATGTGGGAGGAGGGGGATGGGAGTCGCTGCACTTGCAAGTGGCTCTGTCTCCCTGAGTGTGCAGCACTGAGCCTGGTTACCAGGCTGAGCGAGCCGGAGGGTTCTCTGTCTCTGTGTGAGGCTCAGGCCAAACCTTCTTTTTGCCCAAGTTCAAGTTCAACATGAACTAGATTTACTCATGTGCATACAGTCATGGAAAAAATGATTAGACCACACTTTCTTTAATTTCTTGTCCATTTCAAAGTCTGCTTCCACTTAATGTACATTAATCTGGACAAATATAATAACAACAAAAAAGGCTCATGATTAAGTTTAATTTCAGAAATGATTTCTGGCCATTTTGCATGGTTTTATTGACAGTGACAAAAATCACTTCCGTTCCTACATCACTAGCAATAACATGCATGGTTTTGTGTTCATTGTTTCCCCCAGGTGATAAACCTTTAGTGGAACAAGACATTAAGATGAACAAGGAATTGAAGAAAACAGCAGAGTGGTCTAATCATTTTTTCCATAACTGTATACACGCCTCCAATATGAAAATGCCAAAATGCAATGGAAATATTACAGACATTTTTAACTTAAACAGATTGTAACCTTTTGTTTTTAACAGACAACTTAGAATTTAGAAATCTGTGCCTGCCACATACCTAAATAAACATGTATACCAAAATATTTAACTCTCCTTGTCCCACCAGTATGACCGATTTCAACAACTGCACATACTTGGGCTTCCCAAAGTGTGATATGTGCATGTGCAGAGGTGTGTGCTGCCACTAGGGGGTGTGCCAGATTTTCTTTGCGTTTTTTCGCACAATAAAAACATAGAAAAACTGGTAAAGTCCCTCAGATGATGAATGAAACATCTTTCGACTCTAAGAATTTATACTTTTTTTTTTCAATAAATGGATCTTATTTAATAAATAGAGCTGCATCACAATGCCGCATACATCATCTTCACCCCCTTCTCTATCATTTTTATCATCACAACCATCACCCTATAGTCGCCGTCATCATAATGACCACACCCATCATCACTATCATCGTCATAATTGTCATCAAAATCAGTTTTATCATCATTATAAACACTGACATCATCATTGTCATCTTTTTTTCTCCTCCTCGTGATGATCATGCAAACAGTAATAGCAGTCATTTCCCTTCATTTCAACCCAATGACATAATGCAGTGAAGCCAAATGACCATGATAAAATCTTAATGACAAAACTGCAGTCAAAACAAATGTCTCTGTGAAATTTCCTGCCCAGCACAGAATGATAACTTTCTATGAAATGCACTATTATATATATATATATATATATAATAGTAACTACTGTTTGAAAAAGCAGATTTGAGGTCCACCAGCTGCCAGGTTGCCACTGAGGTGCTCCGATCCAGACCCATATAACTTCCAGAGGCTCAGAGTTTTGAGCAGTGTGATTTGGGGGGCAGTTGTGGAGACTGCTGCCCGTGCGACCCACCAACAGATAAAAGGATGAAGATAAATAAATAACTACTGTAAATTCTTCATTTAAATCAACATGTGTCCCATTCTAATAACTTTATTCTCCTACAGTTGACTAAAGACAGACTAAATTCTTCCAAATAGGAGAAAATTCTATCCAATATTTCAGACACAACCTTTACAACGGAGATAGATTCAGTGTGCACTGAAAGAAAAGTGAACTACTAATCACACACATGCACAAGAAAATGTAATTTCTGCATTCAACTCATAAACAAAGTTAGCAGTGGGGGTTAACAGTTGTTACTGGGCAGCTAATGGACTTGTACCCTAAACCCTACAGACTGCACTGCTCTGTCAATTGTAACAATATTACTATTTATTTTTCTTCATTAATTCTATGTAGGCAACAGCTCAACATTTTTTAAATAAAAGATAATTGTATACATTTCAATAGTATAAATTGAAACATGGTAGCCAGACCTTTTATCAACAAAGCCAATGTCAATGCCTCCTTATTTTAAGTGAAAAAAAAACTCACTGTTAGTCATTGTTCAACAGGGTTTTTGACATTTGTCCGTTTTCATTCAGGCCTTGGATTATTACAGCACAGGGCTGCTGGGAAATGAGTCACTCACTACGTGACTACAGCTCCTACTGCAGGATACACATGCTGGCTCCAACTCATCTCCTAGGTTTCATTCACAAAACTGCGTCATCATCAGAGCAACATCATCAACAGTCAGCAGTTCAGTCACTGACAACTATGATAACTTGCCCAGATCCAAGAATGATAAGACAGGCTATATGATGATTGACACCTTGCAGCTTCTACACCCTAGATCTAGATCGGGATCTACCAGTAGATCTCCAAAGGAGTGCTGGAAGATCCAGAGCCATAACATGAAATATCAAAGAAATAAAAAACTAGACATGTAGTACTATTTCAAGATACTTATAACTGGGCTGAAGTCCGAATCATACAGGTATCGGACAGTAATCGATGTATATAACAAGATATCCAGTTTAAATGTGTAAATATAGTTAGAGTTTTCAATCTACGTAGATCACTTCAGCTTGGTCGTTTGAAAAGTAGCTCACAAGAGCAATAAGTGTGGGCACCGCTGTTCTACACTAATCGGGTCTTAGAATTCTACTCCATGATTCTCCATGTTGGACCAGAATTTGAAGAATGTAGGCTAATTCAAAGGCCACTACTATGACATAACCCACACAAGGGTTGGATGTATATCAGATCAAAAAAATGACATGTTGTTGAAACAGGGTGTATGACAGCGTGATGACACATGTGACATCACACGTAGCAACCAATACATTCATAGGCGTATATATTGGTATGCAAAATATCCAAATATTTATATTGAATTCCAGACAAATTGACTCCAAGTTGGAATGCCAATTTCCAAGAGTTATTTTTGGTCACTGAAATGAGGAATGAAGGCAATTTCCGAGGGCAAAATGAAAGATTGTGAAAATTGATAATTATTTCTTCAATATTAGATCCAAAACTGTGTTCACAGAGAATCAGTCTGCATTTTTGGAAATTCAATTTAAAAGTAAAGCTGCAGGACTAAAGGCCGGTCAAGCAGAGAGACCATATCTCCCCGGTCCTCGCCTCTCTCCATTGGCTCCCAATACGTTTAAGAATTCTGTTTAAAATCCTCCTACTTACGTATAAAGCTCTACGTGGTCTGGCACCTTCTATATAGTTGAGTAGAACACTTTGTTCGTTAGATGCAGGCCTTCTTGTGGTTCCAGTAATTTTGAAATCCAAAATTTGGGGCCAAAGCCTCAGTGGTCTCTACTTTTAAAGTCAAACTGAAGACCTTCCTTTTTAACAAAGCCCATGGTCGCCTACAAGTACAGCCATAGACTCTATGTGAGGCCTATGGCTGGACCCTTGTGTCCTCAATTTGCTGCTATAGGTTAAACACGCCTGGGACCTTGTGGCACCTTGAGTCCTTTCCTGCCCTCCTCTATCGTTCTCTCAGTTCAATTCCTTTATTCCTTACTTCCTTCACTGCAGTTGACTAACACATTTGGCCGGGGACCTGTCTCTATTCTCTCCCCAATAGCCATGAACTATAGTCTGGGCCTTGCCTCCAAAATCTGGCCCTTCCTTGGACCCTATATTCAGTGGACTGGACCCTGGACTTTCCTGTGGACTGGATTCAATTGGCTCTGTGAAAGTCTTTATAGTGTTCTAATGAGCTGTTATGATAAATACTACTCGAATAGTGGGGCAGGGCCCCCTGGGGGGTGTGGTGTGATGCTGATGCTGAGTGACCCTGGGGAACATGCTTTTTTCGCCGTACTACAATAAAGTGTTTTGCACATCCACTCCAGTAGTTGGCAGTGCCCATTGTGCACAGCGAGTTGAACTATATCTCTTTCTTTTTGTTTTCTTTATGTTAACAAGGATACGATGTTATGCAGAGGTGTACCTAGAACTATTTTATAGACAATTGCTATTATTTATAGTTGCTGCGGAGAGCGGGGCCTGGGGTGGTGGTGTGAATTGTTTTCTTCTTGCTACGGGGTGCGTAACAGAAAATAATTGAGAAGCACTGATTTACACTCACATTCACACCCATATTTACACCAATGGTCAGTCTGGAGAGAACAGACTGACATACACACAGAGATTCACAAAAAAATGTATACAGATATGGAAAGAATCATAAGACCACTGCTATTATATATATAATTTCTTCTTCTTTTAATGCTACTAAAATAGCAAACGTCCAAAGGCACTGTTTTAAACCAGTACAATGCCATATGTGTTGATGTAAGAACTAATGTGAGTTTAGTTACTATCAGGAAAGCTAATAAACATATAACATAGCTAGATGTCAGCTCTGATATTATATTTTATAACTATTATTATTATTATATATTTTATTATTATATTATTATTATATATTTTTTGTTGCAAGCATTGTGTTTGTCCAAACAAATATACCCCTAGAGGAAATAGAATAGAAGAAATTGAAGAAAACAGCAGCGTGGTCTACTATATATTTTTTTCCATGATTGCAACTGACTAAACCACAGAAACTAGGAAACACGACTGGTGAGACTTGTACACTACAGGTTCAGCCATTTACCAGGAATATACATAACCCCCCAAACCAGGACTTAAACCCACAACTCTGTGGTTGTAAGACAACTGACAGACAACAACAATTCTCACCAAACTTGTATAAACTTCCCATGTTTCTATTCACAGAGAGCTGCCGAAACCTACCTTAATGGTAATCAAACATTTAAATGCAGGACTAAAAACACACCCATCTTTGTCTCCTTATATTTTACCAGGTAGTGGAGGCAGAACTCTCCACACTTTCCACCCAAATCACACTGCTCTGTACCACCCCGAATGAACCTTCCTCGGTGGTGAAGCAAATGGAAAGGTGTTAACTTAAGGTGTGAAGATGAATCTTTTTGGATCAGTTATCGTTCTGTGACCTACACGATCCAAATGTCCCGTTACAAAAAGCCCCGATTGATCGAAAATGCAGTGTGATGGTTGGGATTTTTGTCCGTGGATTGGTTTCCTGCTCCATGGCCCCGCCCACAAATTGACGTTAGATATAGACGCGACATTGGCCGCTTCCTCCCACTAGAGCGGTGAGCCTATAGACCAGGGGTGGGCAAACATTTTGACCTGCGGGCCACAATTTCTCCTAAAATTGGACACAGGGCCGAGTCAAGAGCAGAGAGATGGAGCGTTCGTGTAAGCTAAGATAAATGGCAAGTAAAAGTCATGCATCAAACCCAATATACTAAATTTCTTATTGCCTTTTTTAATGGCATCTACTTGGAAAACGCAGGCATTGTAGGGAAAAGTCGGAAGAATAATTATAATATAAATAAATTATTTCATTTGGACAGGGATGGCGGGCCGCATTAAAAGGCTCAACGGGCCGCATGTGGCCCCCGGGCCTTAGTTTGCCCACCCCTGCTATAGACACATATATACATCTATTCACACATGAGTGGAGGTTGTGTCTCTTGCAGTGTGTGAACTGTGACGTGGGTTGATTTAGCACAGACAAAACTTACAGCGTTTCCCAATTAAAAAAAGGTTTGAACATTTTTTTTTTTCAAGAAGGATGAAAAGATAGATAAAAGCAATGTGATTTACCGACTCTGTAGAGCGACAATCAAATACTCGCTAGTTATATTACAAAACAATGTCCTGTGTGACAATCTGGTTACAGGAGTGCTGTCTACAGAAACCTTTCTAAAACTGTAGGCATGTATTTCACTAAAATAAGTAGAGAGTCACCTGATCCTGATATACTTAATGGAGATAAAATACAAATTGTCAATCAATATAAATATCTTGGGTTAATATTAGATTCAAAGCTCTCCTTTGAAGGCCATATTGACAAATTGTGCAAAAAAAGAATCAAGTAAAATCTTTCAAATGCAATTCGAAAAGATGATGCCAGATAAAGATGCAAAAATATCATAATTGTATAAAAAGTGTTAACATATGTATTTTCTATTATATATGTATTGTGTGCCTCTTGCCATGGCCATCATGGCCAGGGGACTACACATGAAAACTAGCCTAGTCTTTGTGGAATTGCATTTTCCCCTTTTAAATTCATTAAACTATAACTAAAAAGACTGGCAGCTTTATAGTGTTGTTTTGCAGTTGCAGATTTTTTTTCAAGATTCAAAAAACAAATCGAAACTGAACCGAATCGGACCACACTGGATTGATCGTTTAATTTGTTTTTTTTTTAATGAATCGTTCCTGAATCGGATCATAGCCTCTGAATCGAGATATGAATCGGATTGTTATGTGAGTGCAGAATCACACCCCTGGTGTTAACCAATTAAACAGGGATTGGCCGAGGAGAAGACACTGACTCTGGGCAAAACCACCAAGTAGGCAAACACTCAAAAAACACAAAAAGTCACCGCAAACACAAACAACAAAGCATCGTAATATTCTTGCACCACTGAAGTCGTCAAGTGTGTAACCAAAAGATTTTTTTTACAACATGAAGTATTCTGCCTCTAAAGTCATGATACGTGATTCAGTGAGCATCCAGTGGGAGGGGCCTTGATGAGGTCCTCTCCTACCAATAACATGTTTCCACTAATGCAACACAAAACACCCTGCGCACACGTCTTCTGCTCACGTTTCACGAAAAGCCCGGTTTTACCTTGAACCCCGAGTGAATAGGTACCATGTCAGAGAAGACGTCCGACAGCTAAGTACTGTAATGAGGCCAAGAGAGGACAAATGTGGACCACGCAAAGAAGCTGCTCAAGGACTGTGATTCTGAATTAAGCATAGATTGACCTATTTTTCAGCAGTCGGGGAACTAGTTTAAGACATGCCAGGGCTCATGGAGTCTCCTAGACTCTGGGGACATGCCTACCCTGAGGTATGGAAGAAAGGCGGAGCAGTCAGATTTTCTCTGCTGTAACTTTTTGTCAAGCACTTGGATGATATTGTGTATCTATTAACTTTACTTAAAGGAGTGTGTTTGACTCTCAATAAATAAAGAAGTGTACTTGCTACGTAGGAAAGGGAAATCATGTCCCAATTGCAACATCCGCCATCATCCACCTTCCATCACTTCAATGACAGGTGAGTCTATTTCATCTTTCCAGACAGTTTGGCCAAACTTGTCCAAATTATACTTTTAATTTACATTATTGTTGTCCTTGGACCTTTTCCCCGCAAAGCCAGCATTTCCCAATAGATGGTCTCAAAGAGGCTTAGAGAATTTCTCCTTTATTCAATACTTTACTTATCATTCATCTTAGTTTACAGAAATACTCAATCCTTCTGATCCTGACCTGGCCCGTGAATCAAATTTAATACGACTTGTGGCCCGCAAGTCAAAATAATTGCCCAGGCCTGTTCGAGGCTATTGTTACACAATGTTTTTTTCTTCAAAAATAAGAAGAAAAATGTCCGTTCAAATTAAATGGCTGTATAGAAAAGGGAAACTTGAAGGAATTATTGTTTCAACTCAAACAGAATGTTCATTCTCAACGTGGTTCTACCCATTCCTCAAACTTATGCTTCCTTGACGAGTTCCACTATTTACAGACTACAGGACCTTGCACTGCGTCTTCCTCAGCCTGTGTCTCCCAAACAATTCCTTCAATTCCTTCCAGTTCCTTTAGTGTAGGTAGATAGGTCTAGACACATTTTTTTTTAGAAATTGATAACAAGTCACATTTTATTTGTGACTCAGCAGCTTCACGTAGAAGACACATGCTGCACATGCACTGCTGATCCATGGAAAAATTGTCTTACGTAAAATCGGTGCAAGGAGCAACTGATGTGGGGGACCACTGGTTTAAAGCATGAACAGCAGAGAGGACTGTGCAGCTCCACAAGTGGGATCAAATTAATTAACAATGACTTACAATACAAAGCACCTTGGACTGTGTGCCCGTTGCGAACAGAGCCAGGTCGGCAGGAAACTTTGACCTCACAGCCCTCCCCTCATAACTACTGATGGCTTCCAAGAAAAGTTCAGTGAGAGGAGAATGACCTCAGGCCAAGAGTCAGCAGCAAAGCCAACCTTAACTACGGGGTAGAGCTTCACTGGAGCCAGAGGATGGAGTGAGCGTTTCCATTGTATCTACTGCACCAAACTTACAGCTGATTTTTATCTCTGCTGGGGTTTGATGACAGGCAAACCAACATTGGTGGAAGATCAGGTGAAGACAGATGTCAATGTATAAAGCACTGTTTAGAATGCATATGGTCCACTGTGGAAGACCACAGGGAGAATTCCTGGTAAACATTACGTAAAACCATGGAGGTAGCCGAGTTGATGGGCATCAATCAGCGACAGAAGCTGGTTCTACAGAAAATGGCACGTATAAGGAATGCAGAGGAGATTTTACAACAAACTTCTTGCTGTAAGTTTAATGTCACTTGTTCTCTCTTATTAATTCAAGATTGTGTCATTCAGAGACGTCAAAGATGAAATAATAATAGGCTTCACCTTACTGCCTACGCTGCATAAACATGAGCAAGAACATAACTTTTGCGTTATTCACAATTAATTAAAAAAAAACTCAAAACATTAAAAAAAAAAAAATTACAAAAAAAAAAAATTCTTTTTGGCCTTATGATAAATAAGATTGAAATTCTGTTTAGTGGCAGATGTCAAATAAATATATTAAAGATAAAAATAAAATAAATTATTACAAAAAATTAAATAATAAAATACATTAATTTTTTGTCATTGTGATTCACAACACAGCGCACAATGAAATTCAGCCTCTGCATTTAACCCATCACCAAATGTTCAAAATGATCAAAAGTTAAAGTAAGTATAAGTTAAATATATTTTAATAATAATTTAAGATTACTTTTTATTGAAATTATTATAAATAATTCTAAGGCCCAAAATTTAGCAAAAAAAAATATTCTTAAATCAGTCAAGTTTTGACACTTATTTTAGCCTGTTAGCCAAATGGTTTACAGGCTCCAAAATCTTTTGTTGGACACACCAGAGAAACAGAAACGCTGCTTACATTTTCAAGACCTTCTAATTGTAATAAATGTACAAGTCATGTTGTCCAGGATGGCAAATAGGAGGACATTACATGACATTATGATCTGAACTTGAAATGATGTATCAAGTGTCAGACACACTTCCATTGAGTTTGTGTTTAACCCCTTTATGTCCATCTCCTAAATATGTCTTAAATAAACGGTTCATGGAGCTGCAGGGGGCAGTAGCTGCCACAAAGTAGCATTATGTACTAATTCACAGTAGGACATGTCAGTGGAGTAACTGCTGCTCCTTTACTCCTTTATTACTGTGATGACTCCACTCCCTCATGTGATGTTATGTAATAGTAATTTGGCTTAGTAAGCTGTGCAGGGGATCACAATGACACAGGGAATTAATATTCATAAAGTACGATGACTGTAAAATAACAGTACGCGAGTCAAGCTTTGCTTTGACAGTGTACACTAACCCACTGCGTCCTCAGCAGGTGTCTCTGCAGGAGGCAGCTCCACATCAGACCATGTCAGGAGAGAGAGTGAGAGACCAAATACCACATTGAATAGCTCAGTCCGGGGGTTGAAATACAGCACGTAAACAACGGGGCGAGGTAAACATCCCTTTCAAACAACATGCGCATACACAGGGGGGAGTGGGTGCGGGGGGTCAAGAGGGGTGTTAGAGGCTGTTATTCATTATCCACACAACTGCATTCCAGGGCTGGGCAGAAGGAGTTATCGCCACCATCACTGAGAGAGGCAAGCACCAGAGAGTGAGAGGGGTTTAAGCAGGTTCTCAAACAAGATGCCCCCACCTGATAACCTCTGTAAGGCTGTTACACCATTCCCACATGTCCTACAGCATTCACTAATATGAGAGACACAGAGAGGGGATGGGGGGTGGAGAAAGGTGTGAATGAATGGGAGCAAGGTAAGAGGAGGAGGAGATAGAGAGAGAGAGAAGGGGGAAAACTGTGTGAACATTAACAGTGAATGGAAGTGATGGAGAAAAGATAAGGTAGCCACCTCCAACCCTTTCTCACCTCCCGCCCTCCTTCTCCTCACCCAGAGAGGATGTAAAATAGTGAGGCCGATGTGAGCTGTCACTTCAAATACTTTGACTGTCACTTCCATTGTTCATATATTTATACTGATTTACAGTTCTAATACCAAAACCATGTAACCAGTCTGTAAAGGATTGATGCTGAGGCAGGGGTGACTCAGAGCTTTTTATGCCACACTAACATCATTCTAAAACAGACCTGGGCAAATTAAGGCCCGGGGGCCAGATGCAGCCCGTTTGGCGTTATAATCCGGCCCGCCAGACTTGTCCAAATTATACTTTTAACTTATATTATTGTTATCCTTCTACCTTTTCCCTGCAAAGCTGGCATTTCCCCAATAGATAGTCTAAAGAGGCTTAAAGCATTTTGCCTTTATTCAAACCGAGACAAAATAATTGCCCAGGCCTGTTCTAAAAGGTTGATTGAATGATTAACACTGCCACAAAAAATAGAGGATGAAGCAGTGAACTGAAAGGTACCGCTGAGGCTGAAACACGTGGTCCGCTTCACGTCAACACCTGCTCAGATGCTCAGAACTCTCAGAGGGATCCGAACTCTTACCCTTTTTGAACTCCTCCAACATGGCATCCAACTTTGTGTCGTTGAACACAAAGTGCAGCGGGTGGCTGTAAAACCGAGTGATGGTTTTGAGCGGCGTGCAGTCGTCCGGATCCACAAAGGCCAGGTCCTTCACAAAGAGCAGGTCCACTATGTTGGACCGTTCTCCCTCAAACACCGGGATGCGCGTGTAGCCGCTCTTCATGATTTCAGACATGGTGTTAAAGTCGAGGGTGGCGTCCCCAGGGATCATGAAACAATCCCTGAGCGGCGTCATCACGTCCTCCACCGTCTTAGTCCTGAGCTCCAGAGCGCCCTGGATGATGTTCAGCTCCTCTTTCACCAGGTCGTTGTACGGATCCGTGACGCGCAGCATCTCCAGAAGCTTCTCCCGGTTGTACACGGTTCCTATCTCCTGTCCCAGCAGGTAGTCCAGCAGCTTACTCACCGGGTAGGACGCGGGGAAAGTGAGCAGCATGAAGAACTTGGTGAGGAGGATGGTGTTGGCACCCACAGCCAGGCCGTGTCTGGAGCAGATGGCCTGGGGCACGATCTCCCCGAAAATGACTATTCCAATAGTGGACATGACCACGGCGATCAAGCCCGAACCGGCGATGTCGTCCAGCAGGATGGTGAGCGTGGTGTTCACCAGCACGTTACCGAGCAGCAGCGAGCAAAGCAAGTAATTCCCCTGGCTCCGGACCGGCTCAATCTTTTTGGCGTAATTCTTCTCCCTCTCCGTGCCGCAGTTCTGGACAATCTGGAGCTCCATGGGGTCCAGGGCCATGAGCCCCAGGTTTAAGCCGCTGAACATGCCCGACAGGCAGAGCAGCATGGAGATGAAGATGACCTGCAGCCAGAAAGGCAGCAGAAACTTTTTCTCCTCCACCACAATCACTTTGGTGTCATCCCCATCGTGGTAGATCCAAGTGTTCTCCGTCCACGGGTCGTGCATCCCGGCCGCGGCCGGTGTGGCAGTGGCGATGCAGAGGTAGTAGGCTTTACTCCTCTCCGTTTTCCGCAGAGGTTTCACCTCGATTTCAACTATTCCCGACGTTTTTCGGTTCAGGATGATGTTGGGTAAAATAATTATATCCGAAGTCCTGATGCCGCAGGGATGCAAGCCGGACGTCTCCTCCTGGCTCTGGTTCTCCCCGGAGGAGCTGTCAAGGCTGCGGCTCCGCTCGTGCTCCGTGAAGGCGATTTTGGACCAGGTCTCGTTGTTGATGTTCTGTCCGTACACCCTCAGCTTCACCCGAGAACGCTCACTTACCCGCAGGTAGCCCCTGTCCATGAAGGAAATGTCGTCCGTGTCTTCCAGTCGCAGCCCGATGATGACAGTCTCCTCGGACCCTTCCTTGCCGCTGGTCGGGGCGACGCAGCAGCCAGTGACAGTCAAGAAAATCAACGCCAGAGCTCGGACCCGGTTCAGTGACGCCATTTTTGAAGCAGTGGACGCTGGGGGTAACGGCACTGCCATATTGATAACCAGTGGAGAAGGAGCTCCTGAATGAAGAGAGGAGTTAAAAATCAGAGGCAGTCGGAGTCCGCCTTCATCTCCGCCGGGGGGTTGGCCGCGGCTGCTGCTGCGGGACCTGCTCGTTCCCACGACGTGTCCGACACTGAGGAGTCCCCGGGCAGGCTGACGGGCCAGCTCCGAGGTCCTCGAGACAGGCGACGGCGGCGACCAATCAGGAGTTGCCTCCGCTCAGGGGCGGGGGCTTCGCTGCGTGCTTATCCAATCATGTTCCAAAACAAGTGCACCTCATGTTAAGATGAGAGAGGGGACTTCACCCGTGACTTTTTATTTATTTATTTTAAACCAACACATTCTATATCACACTGCAGGAGTTTGAACGTAGCAGTATTGCAACACTCGGCAAAGCTAGGAGACTAAATGATTATAAATTATTCCCGGTTCTATTCCATTCGACAGTTTTTTTTATTTATTTACTGTAAAACTGTAAAGCTATTTTACGTCTGCTTCTCCACCAAGCAGGAACACATGCACGGTTCTGAATGAGGCAGCAGTGTAAGTGTACTCTTGGAAGACACAACTGCTGCTATCAGAACCAGTGTTTTTGCTTATATTCTCTACAGAGACACTACTGTGTTTTTACTACAACACAGAGAAACCAACTTCACTTGGTGTTTTATTTATAAATACAGTTTATCACATGTTTACATGCCTGCTGTAAAAGCTCTAACTCAAAACACAGCAACTACATCCAACCTACATCCTGAAATTTTTGAGTAAGAATGTTTTACACCAAGGAAACAAGATAATAAAATCCCACCACTGCTTCGTGATGACCAACCCTGTCAAGGTGCGGCTATGGAAATCTGAGAATACTGTAATAAAAATGAATGTCACATTTTATGTAATGTGAAAAAAAATGAAGCTTTGACAACTTTTGAATTTTGAGTCAAGATACAGTAAAAAATGTAAAATGATCCAACAGGAGAAGTGTCCTCTACGAGAGAACTTGTGATATCACAGAAAGTCCAAGCAGACATTTATTCTAAGAGTGATTTATAGATTTATTTATTGATTTATTTCAGTATTAAGAACAACCTTTTTTCTGGTTTGACACCACTTTATGTAATGTTGTCATAAAACACAGCAAAAGATTAGATACGATTTTTTTTTAACCCCTGTGGCGATACCAAGAGTCTTGCAGTAGCACAGAGTGAAAGATTAGAAGTAACTGACAGGTGAATACTACTGTACACAGCTAAATCGGGACGGTGGTGATATTTGTACCTTTTTTTTTTTTAACCAAAATACCACGTGTTATATGCAGCCCGCTAAGAACAGAGAAATGATTTGAAACTAATTGAAGTTATTTAAAATATACAAATGAATTAATTGATTTAAGAAGACATAGGTCACGTGGTTACTTATGAAAGGCTGGCAGTTGTGTAGGACATATCAGTGTGAGACAGGTGAGGATCGAATGCCTTCTAATTGGAGTCAACATCATTCTGCGTTTTACTGTATTAACTGTCGTGGATCTGTCACACGCATTTCCCACGAGTTTTTCTTTTCACTTACAGCCAGCTGCAGACTGTGTGCTACAGCACCCCCCTGTGGTAGCACCAGGTCCTTTCTTCGCCTGAAGCGCCAACTCGAAAGGATCCACAACTGCCGTCTGTGTCAACAGTTCAAGCAGAGACAGATCATTAGAGCTTGAAAGAACTGTAGACTGTCAGACAATAACCTCACGAGCAGTGAGCGGGGACAGTGCCATGCTCAGAGGACCTCAGGAGTAACCTGGCAGCTGGTGGATATGAACGTAGAACCCTCTAGATCAGAGGTGTCAAACTCAATTTCACAGCTGGAAAACTCAATATATACTGAGAAATGATCTATAAATGTGCATGTTTTCCCTTCTCTTCCACAGTCTCCACCGCTCTAAACAAAGTCTTTCTTTAGTGAACAAAATGTATGTGCTGTAACAAAAAGAATGCATTATTAACATATTCTGAGGAGTGATCTGTGATAGAAGAGAGTCAGCTAAGGTGAAGTGATAGGTTTACAGGACCAGCCATTAGAGACACTACGAATAGGTAGAAGACAGGAGACAGAGCTGAAGATGGAGGAGTTAAAGATGCTGAGATTTCTCTTTAGGAGAGACAAGGATGGACAGGATCAGGAATGAGGTCAATAAAGTCATTGGAGGTCATGCGTGTGACAGTAAGGTTTGAGAAAAGGCTAGAGAAGCCGCATTAAGATGGTTTGGACATGTTCAGAGGAGGGACAGAGGATACATTTGTAGAAAAATGGTCCTAGAGATGGAGCTACCAGGTAGGAGACAAAGAGGAGATTGATGGATGCAGTGAGGGAGAACATGGAGGTAGTTGGAGTAGAAGATACAGAGGACAAGATGAGCTGGAAATTGTGGACTCGCTGTGGCAGGTCCTAAAAGGGACAAGCTTAAAGATGAAGAAGCCAGTATATACAGTATGTGAAATTAAATAATATTTGAGGTATATGGATTTCACACAGACAGTTAAAGTGGAGCGGTTTGATGATGGAGCTGCCAGAGAAGAGGAAAGAACAATCTGTTATGTAATGATGAAGAACATGAAGACAGCAAGGAGGGCAAGGAGGAATAAAGAGGATAGAGAAAGAAAAGAAAGAAATGAAGAAGTCCCTGGTTGTTGATTTCACAGTAGCTGTGCTTTTGAGCTGCGGCTGCTTTTATGACCATTATCTCCAACATTTGCAGTTTAGGATAAAGTATCTGAGGTCTGATAATAGCGTGGAGTCCAAAGGTGTTCATTTTACATAGTATAGTAGGGTTGGATTCATGATTACCAGCGGCAGGAAAGAGACACACATTGAATCACAGAGGTGTTTATGTACGTGTGTGTGGATGCGCACACATACAGATGATAAGATGGAATTTCTCTAAGCTGAAAACACAACACATTCTTCCCCATTCAAGGTTTTTCGGCATGACTTCAACGTCCGGTTATGACTCCCAGACAGCTGCCTGACCTTGTGCGTGTGTAAGTGTGTGTGTCTAAGTGCACCTTCAGTCACACTCTGGGAGTGTCTTCTCCTATGAGATACTGGCAGCGAACGAGACAAGAAAATGGGCCTGAGTTGATATGAACAAAACAAAACAAACACTGACACAGAAATGTTCTTCTGCTGTTTCACTGCATCTCATGAATGCAGGAAACTTGAAACGGTAAAAAAGTCATGACAGACACAGAGAGAGAGAGAGAGATGCTAAAATCCTTGATGGAGAAACATTTTCCCTAAAACTTTTTTAAATATTTGTCTTGATATTTTCCAATCATAATATTAATAATATTTCTGTCCTTTGGATTAGACACAGACAAAAACAAGTGAGCAAATATCACTCTGACATCTATCCTCAATTAGTTTATCTGTCAATATATGATATTAAAAACATAACAAAAAAATAATATAATTATATTGATTTTAATCTAATGTGTAATGATATGAGCAAATATTTTTATAATATAATAGATGTATAATGCTTAAATATTTTAAAACATATTGGCATTTCCTGATGACCTATGTCTCAGGGCCAACAGTCTCCACCCCTGACACTCAAATCACACTGCTCTATACTGTCAGACACACACTGACACTCCAACCAAACACACCTCACGTTCTCACCATTGTTTGCTACACAAATCAAAGACGTACACAGTTAAGCTTACTTGAAAGAAACATTAGGGGGTGCAATATTTCACTAACTTGGCGGTTACTTTGACGGTTACCCTGGATACCATCTACTGTAGGCGTGTTTAATGATAAAAACTCATTAATTCATTTATTCATCTTCATCCGTTACCAGGTCTCAGGGGCAGCAGTCTCCACCACTGCTACCCAAATCACACTGCTCCATTCTGTGAGCCTTCATGTGGGTGCTGAGTCCACTGGAAGTTATGTGGGTCGCAACAGTGCTATGATCAGAACACCTCAGTGGGAGTCTGGTGGATTAGAACCTGAAGCCTTGTTGAACCAAGTGCTCTTCCTTAACCATTAGGCCACCATCACGATTAATTTACTAGTTGTGGTTAGGTACGATTGTCAGTTTTCAGCATTAACTGTGGCTATTTCAAACATACCAAATATGTATAATAAATTTTACTTTAATAATTCAACGTTTATGCATGGGAAAAAAATCAGGTGGAATATAATTCCCCTGATCAATGTCCATATTTTGTGCCTCCAGTCCTATATTCTTGATGCAACTGCCCTGGGACAGTACATTGGACTTCATGTTGTGTAATTAAAACCAAGACTAGCATAAAATCAATGCAGAAGAAACATTGACTAGATTTGTGAGGTTGACGTGTTGTGACCCTGACCTTGGGTTGGACTCCACAGGAACCTCCTGGGGGCTGGAATGTGAAGTGATCGGCAAACCTGGAATGGGTGAGGATGTTGGCCAACTGTCCATCCACTGCCACTACTTCACCAACCTGTTGAATACACACTAATTCAGCACAGTGGAACCTCCTACTGACAAACACACAGCTGCAGGTAGAGTGCTGGACCTACAAACCTTAAATGTCGTCTGACAGTCAAACTGGATGCTGTCCTCCACTCCTGTGATATTGCCGTTGTATATGACCTGGCAGGGCTTGGTGTCTTCCTTAGGTACCTTAAACAGACGGTAGGTGGCAGCAATGTACTTATAGTCACCTGTTTGAACAGAGCAGGAGGGAAAAAAACAATCAATATTAACTGTGCCATGAAGTCAGCAACCACGACTAATCCTGCAGAGCAGAACCTTTAGTGTTTAGTTTAGTGAAACAAATTGAGCCCCAGTGAAACTATGACCCAAAACAATGACAAACAGACATTTATTAATCTCTCAGCAGAACTGAAGTTGTCACCTTAGATAGAAAATATAAAATCAAACCCAGAATGGCCTTCAGCTCCTGCTTGTCCACATTGATAACGTTGGCAGTGACCAGCCGTGGAGGACTGAAGCCCACTTCCTCAGCAAATCCCAGCAGATCCTTCCACCACAGAGCTCCACCCAGGCCCTCACCTGTCCAGAAGAAGGATATTCTAAGATCCTGTCAGGTATCTGTGCGTTTGGCACATGTGTTTGCAGGTTGTCGACGAGACAGACCCCAGAGCATTTTGTTGCTTTTAATTTCCTCCGTCAGTCTTCCATTGCAGTACATGTCGCTGAAGTACAGCTCACCTCCATCCTGACACACAGACATGGTTGTCAGGTTGACACTCAGAGTTGAGGCCATGTCTCATTCCAAAGATACGCCTGTCCCTAGTGGTGTTTTCTTCCAGTTCCATTTCTAGACTATAGACTCTTACCATCAGTGATCTCCCGCTTCACTATTTCTTCAATTTATCTCCTGACAGTTGAATTTTGGAAACTTGTCTTGCTTTGGCTACTCCCTCTCACCTCTCCTTGCATCAATAAGACCAGGGTATCTTATTTCGTTCATCATATGTCTAACATGTGCTGCAATGACAATAAAGATTCCTTGAATCCTTAACTTCCTGCCATCCTCGGATCAAATTTTACCATGCTTTCTCTTTTTCATTGGATGAGTAATTATGTTCTGTAGCCTACAGCGACATGTTCTCTGCCAGAATTAGAACAAAAAAAAAAATGTGTTTCTTGGTAACGTGACCAAGATGGAAGGGTTTTTTATTAGACATTTTCCTCAATCTTAGTGTGTGGTGTTAGTTTGTCATAATCCTTTGTTTTACTGCATTTAACCAAATGCAAGGAAACAGGGGGAATTCCTCTGTATGTTTTATGTAAATAAAATATTAAAAATACCATTGAGAACCATGAAGTTGAACCATGCTACCACCCATGAACAAAAATCAAATGATACTCTGAAGAAGCTAATTTTGCAGAAACTGCCATGAAGACTCACCATAAAGAATGGACAAGATATTTTGCAACAAACCTTTTTTTTCCCCTGTGATCTTAAAGTAACTTATTATTTTTAATAAACTTAAGATTGTGAAGTTCAGAGATGACGCTGATGAAACGAAAATGGGGTTCACCTCACAGCCTACCCTGCATAACCACGAGCACAGCCTTTTGGGCACCTCTTATACTGGTGAACCTTGTGTAAGGTGTCCACTATACCTTGAGAACACTGTAGGCCTCAGCCAGGACCTGCCTCTTGTCTGGAGAAAGGTTCACCACACAGTTCGATCTAAAAGTTAGAACAGAATCCATTTTAAGTTTAACAGATTAGATCAGGGGAGTCAAACTCAAATTCACAGCAGGCCAGAACTGAAAACTGGCATGAAGTCAATGCCAAACTCAACATATATTGAGAAATTAACTATAAACCAACATGTTTTCCCTTCTCTCCAGATATGAAATAGTGTTTTTTCATGTGGATACACTGAATCTGGAACAGCCAACGCTTATTAGTATTAACACATGAGAAATTGTAATAGAAAAAATTCCCACATCACCAATATTTGAGTCTTATTCTGCCTTTCTGTTGTCTTATCAGATCATTTCCAATATAATTCTTTCTTTACAGAACAAATTGTATGCTATAGTTGTGTGAAAAAAAGCAAACAAAAAGCATGTATAAGAAATATAATTTAAGTATTACAAATTCTGAGAGTGTGTAAGGTCCACATACTGGTGGACTAACTATATCTCGCAGGCCAAAAATAATAATACCGTTGGCCAGATTTGGCCCCCGGGCCAGAGTTTGACACCTGTGGATTAGAGAATGGTTAAGAATCAGAGAAGTGAAGCAAACTGAAGACCATCTTACATGATGATGTCAAATGAGTTCTTCTCCAGACCTGCGTCTCTCAGAGCCTCGATGTAGCCCTGTACAAAAGTGACATTGGGTTTTTTGTAGCCAAATTCCTGCATGTGGTAGTCCACATATGAACGGGCTACGTTGAGCTGGAGAAGAAACAGACAAAATGATGAAGGATGGTGAGTCTCAAGAAAAATACATTGGTTTTAACATTTTTTTTTTCAACATAATAAAAATGAAGCTGAGCTGGCCAACCTGCTCCTCCGTCATGTCAATGCCAGTCACATGACCTTTCTCCCCAACCAGCTGACTCAGCATATAACAATCTCGCCCTGTTCCACTGCCCAGGTCCAGTATCTTACAGCCTTCCAAACATTCTGGCACTGCCAGGCCACAGCCATAGTACCTGAAGTAGCAGAGGATCAGTAGAGTGATCGAGGACAAATCAACTCAATATCATTGTTACTAAAGCAGTAAGAAGAAGAGCAATGTCAAGTCTAGGTGTTCCATTAAATCAAATGACATGCAAGTGTGTTTCTAGACAATTTCACGGCAGCACAAAGAGACACAGAGCTGTTGAAGTTCAATTTCTGAATACATTTTTAGGGCTTTTTAAAAACATAACATGTTTAATCCAGTTGTGCTGTAGGACTTTTCAAGTGATACCCGGATAGTGCAGATTTAAGTCGGATATCCAGCACTGGAACAAACCTGTCAGTAACTTCAGGATGCACTTTGCTCAGAACCTGGCGTATGAAGGCAGGCATAGGCCGAGTTGGAGTCATGCAGACATCTGTCTGAAGGTCAGAGCTTTTCTTCAATGTCTTGCCATAATAATCCTGGAAGTAAGAGGAGATTTACAGATGAAATGCAGTTCCATCCATCTTTGTGCACTTGCCAGGCGGCAGGCATTCAAAACAGGGATACGCAGAGGTCCCACTACCTAGCCATTCCCGCTAGGTAGTGGGACTCCTCGGGATCCTCGTGGATCCCGAGGAGTTCCCAGGCCAGCCAGGCAACAAAGACACTCCAGATTTTCCTGGGTCTTCCTGTGGTTCCAAGCCACCTCAACTCATTGTGTACTGAGGAGCACTGGTTCTACTCTGAGCTTTTCCTGGGCACAGAGCTCCTTACCCTATCACTAAGGGAGCGCCCTGAGGGCCGGAATGTACTGTAGATCAGTGTTCCCCAACCTTTTTTTGCGCCACATTCCGGTTAAATGTCTTGTACTATTCACACAGACCAGTTGTTAAGTTGTGGCAGATAAATACTCCTTAATAAAATTAAATTTCAGGTGTCCTGATATATTACCCTACCTATAAAATCTTCCTACCGGAATTAACCGTGCATGCACACAATAAGGATTTCCCAAGTGCACACAGCCTATAACTTTCTCCTCCCAGATCAATATACAAAGTTAGAATCCTGTATCAATGACTCTGCATCATTTTGAGTTTATTGTTGTTGTCTTCACTGATAAAATATTTCCAAATCAAATATAGTTGCATTGTTGATGATGGAATCCTAGCCATTCTATTGTTCAGTTCTTTTGTTCATATGGGTATGGATCAAGTGGAAGTAATAGCCAGACGGGGCCAAAAGGAAACATTATTTCTCTGCGGCCCGGCACCAATTCACTACCCACGGACCAGTACTGGTCCCTGGCCCAGTGGTTGGGACCCCTGCTGTAGATTGAAAGCTTTGCTTCAGCTTAGCTCTTTTTTCCCAACAATGCACGGATCCGCATGCCAATCTCATGCTCCATCCTTTCCTCATTGGTGAACATGACACCAAGTCCTCCACTTAAGGCAGAGTCCCCCACACCCATCGGGAAGGTGCAGCTGTTTCTGATAGAGGACCTTTGATTAAGAGTTGCTAATATTCATCATGGCCCAACAAAATTCTCGGGACAGATGATCTGAGGTGACCAGGTTACACGAAACCGCTAATAAAAAGCTGGGAAGGTGAATTATAATCAATAATTGGTAATCATTACCAATATCCATAAAAAGACGACTTAAGGTAGGCGGAAGAAAAAGTATTGAAGGCCAACCAAAGCAACGTCCGACTATTTTCTACGTTTTAAACACGTCATAAAACTACTTCCGTTTCTTCTAAACAGCCCAGCATAGTTCATGATTATAACACACCAGGGACAACGCAACAGTCGATGCTTGAGTTTTGACTCTGACCGTTGTCTCTGAAACTTGTCTTGCTCTAGTTTTACCTTGACGTCCCCGTGGACGGTGCTGTCAACGAAGTTTCTGGAGCTGAAGGCAATAATGACAGGAAAAAAAACATGTATCAGTGATGGACCTTATCTAGCACCTCCTCGTGTCAAAAACTTTTCGCCAGTCTGACTTAAGTGACGAACTAAGGCTTCAGGAAAATTTTAAATAAGGATACACATATATATCAACAGTCAATTACAGAAATAATAAAGTCTCATTTCAGTCTCCTGTTACCTCTCTTTCTCAGCCATCGTATCCTCTGATGACATAATTTCATGTCGCTGCAGGCGAAAGTCCACGGACTGACGCCACTGTTCATACGTCATTTCCTGCACAACACTGTCCTCTGTCGGCCACTACTGGACCTTAGTGGATGGCGTTTCTTCTTTCCCGGTTTTGTCCCTTTCATATTTTGTCTTTAGGACATTTAATAATAAAAAGAAACATTATAGAATAAATGCAAAAAGATATATCATTTCATAGACATATCAAAGACACATTTTTGGTTATATTTTTATCTATCCCTCGCCTAATTGTAGAAGCTATAACTTTTTCCTTTAAGATTTAATTAAGAAAACTATTTCTTAACCATTTTCAAAAGAATAAAATTAAAATGCTTACAATGCACTATACACTATACAACATACCCGCCCAAAAAATAAAAAGACAGAATGGCTTAAATTCCAATCTCCCATGTTTTCTACCTTTCACTCTGACTTTAGTAACCCCCATGTCCTCCTTCACTGCATCCATCAATGTCCTCTTTGAACTTCCTCTTTGTCTTCGACCTGGTGGTGGGGGACAAAGAGGAAGTGTCCTTAAGGACACTCTGCCACCTTCAGCTCTGCCTCCTGTCTTCTGCTTATTGCTAGTGTCTCTAACCCATCCTGTCCTCTGTATCCTCAACTGCAACTACCTCCATGTCCTCCCTCACTGCATCCATAAACCTCCTACCTGGTAGCTCCATCTCTAGGATGGTCCTTCTACCAATGTATGCACTGTCCCTCCTCTGAACATGTCCAAACCATCTCAATCTGTCTTCTCTAACTTTTTCTCCAAACCTTTCTGTCTGTGTTGTCCCTCTAATCACCTCCTAATCAACTCCTCCACCTTCTCCACCTTCTCCACCTCTGCTTCTTGTAACCTCACTGTCCTGCCTTTTATTTACACGTATATCCTGCGTCGCTACGACTGACCTTCATTCATCTTCTCTCTGGTCCAGACCTCCTGTCCTAATGTTATCCACAAACATCTTCTTCCATGGAGACTCCAGTCAGACCTCATCTGTCATTTATTACATTTAAAGTTTGTTAAAAACTAGTGCAATAATTGGCTGAAATAAATAAAAACGTCTGATGGAGGCGTTGATCAGTCAACTGATCCATGACACACGAGAAACTCTGATTCACCCTGATCTGAACATATGCTCGTCTACACCCGTCCCTACCTCTGAAGCAATTACACGCTAATCAATTTCTCCACACGGCTGATTGCACGAGCGTCGAAATGTTAAAGTGCGCAGTACTCGGCGGTCGCCGTTTCAAGATAAAACCTGACTCTTTTCTCCAGTTGTTCCATCCTGACTGTCCTCTATTCTTCTCCTCTCTTCCACAGCCTCCACTGCTCTGAAGTTGATCATAGGTATCTAATCTTCTCCACCTCCTCCACCTCTGCTTCTTGTAACCTCACAATTCCTATTCATCTGTTAAGATGTGAGATGGGACTTCATTTGTGACTATTTATTTATTTTAAACCAACACATTGTATATCACACTGCAGACTGAAGGTAGCAGTTAACATTCGGTAAAAAAAACGACTTAAAATGATCATTCTTCTCTTCCACTCGATATTTTTTCATATATTTAGCATAAGCTATTTAACATCTGCTGCTCTGAGGTGCAGCAGCAGACTTCACCAAGGAGGGACACATGCACAGTTCTGAATGAGGCTTTTAAACAGTGTGAGTGCCTGTGAAAGATACAACTGCTGCTGCTATCAGAACCAGTCTTTATGTTTATATTCCAACTCCACTTTGTTGTTTTATTTATTAATAGAGTTTAACACATATTTACACGTCTGCCTGAATAGCTCTAACTCAAAACATAGCAACTACATCTGCCATACATTGTAAAAGCTCTTGAGTTAAACTATATTTTACATATAAGAAACAAGATAACTACTGTTGGTCATTGATGACCAAGCTCAACAAGGTACCGCCAGGAAATTCTGGAATTCTGAGAATATGCTGTACTGAAAAATAATCTCACATTTTATGTCACCAAGGAAAGTGCAGCTTTGACAACATGGACCCTGTCAGTGGAACAGTGGTGTCAAATATTAAAAAATTATCCAACTGGAGAAGTGGAAGAAAAATAATTCTCAATATTAACCGACAGTTTCAGGTACAAAGAACATGTGACATCACAGAAAGGCTGAGCAGCTGTTATCATATTAGTGATTTATTAATACTCATTTCAGCATAATGAACAAATATTTTTCTAATTTGACACAGCTTTATGTAATGTTCACCAAATATTAGATTAGATAGAAAAGAAAAACCCTGTGAAACCAGTGTGAAAGATTAGGAAGAACTGACAGGTGAATACTACACAGCTAAATCAGGACGGTAGTCGTATTTTGTACGTTTTTACCACAATACAATGTGTTTTAAGTATCCCACTAAAAACAGAGACATTGTTTGATACAAATTAAAGTTAATTAAAATATACAAAATAATTAATTGTTTTAAGAAGACACAGGTCACGTGGTTAGACTGGCATCTGTGTAGGACATATCATTGTGAGACAGGTGAGGATCGAATGCCTTCCAATCAAAGTCAACATCGTCCCGCGCTTTACTTTAATTCACTGTCGTGAATCTGTCAGCCGCACTTCTCACAAGTTTTTTCTTTTCACTTACAGCAAGCTGAAGACTGTGTGCTACAGCAGCCTCCTGTGGCAGGACTTGGTCCTCCTTTCTTCGCCTTAAGCGCCAAATCGAAAGGATCTACAACTTCCGCCTGTGTCAAAAGATCAAGCAGAGACAGATCATTAGAGCTTTAAAACCAGAGTACGGGAAAGTGGAAGGAAAACAAACTTCTTGTCATTAGGAATTACACCACTACACACGGCAAAACGTGACCTCTGCATTTAACTAATCACCAAAATGAACAGTGGGCAGCTTTGAGTGCTGTTCAGTCTGGTGGATTCGAAACCCGGAATGAATTCAAGCAGTCTTATTAGCATAACATACAGTATTTATGTTATCCTAACAATCAAGCTGAAGACTGTGTGCTACAGCAGCCTCCTGTGGCAGGACTTGGTCCTCCTTTCTTCGCCTTAAGCGCCAAATCGAAAGGATCTACAACTTCCGCCTGTGTCAAAAGATCAAGCAGAGACAGATCATTAGAGCTTTAAAACCAGAGTACGGGAAAGTGGAAGGAAAACAAACTTCTTGTCATTAGGAATTACACCACTACACACGGCAAAATATGTTAAGTAAAAGGATATTTAAGCGAACTGGATTTCAGTTATATAGTTCAAATGGAACAGTTTGGAGACAAAGAGAGAGTTGAGGTGAAGATGTTTTGAGACGCAGCTGCCAGAGAAGAGGAGAAGAACAGTCAGTTCCATATGTTGTACAAAAAAAAAAAGGCAACTGGCCACATCCCGGTGCCACCTTGGACAATTGGTGGCCTAAAGGTTAAGGAAGTTGACTTGGGTTCGCATGACCCCCGGTTAGAATCCCCCTACTGCCAAGTTACCGCTGTGTGCCCTGAGAATGGTTCTCCCACTCACTGCTCCCCAGGCGCTGGCTCAGCCTGCTCACTACAGTGATGGGTTAAATGTAGAGGCATAATTTCCTGAATGATACTCCCTAGTGATTAATATAGTTCTTATTTATTTATTTTACCCATCACAGAGTACGCAAATGCGGTCTGACCAACATTGATGCCGTTTATACTGCGAAACCACTGCAAGACTAACAGTAAAGTTTTGAGGTCACTGTCAATTTAGTTGCACACACAGTTGATTAACATTGATTATCATATTTATAAAATAACAGATTTCTGTTTCTTTTGCTTTTAATGAAAAGTACTTATCCCGACCCCTTAAAGACCAGTCCCTGAAAAAGTAACTAGACATTTAATGGTTCATGAAAGAGGTTGGGGACCTCTGATCCAAGGTCACTCTGGATGGTCAGATATGGTAAAAAAATGTCCCCTTCTGTCCTAATTATTAAATTCCCCTGATCAATGTCCATATAATATACCTCTGGTCCTATTATCTTGATGCAACTGCCCTGGGACAGTACATTGGACGTCATGTTGTGAGATAAAAACCAAGACCAGCACTGGACTGGATTTGTGAGGCTGATGTGTTGCGACCCTGACCTTGGGTTGGACTCCACAGGAACCTCCTGGGGGCTGGAATGTGAAGTCATCGGCAAACCTGGAATGGGTGAGGATGTTGGCCAACTGTCCATCCACTGCCACTACTTCACCAACCTGTTGAATACACACTAATTCAGCACAGTGGAACCTCCTACTGACAAACACACAGCTGCAGGTAGAGTGCTGGACCTACAGACCTTAAATGTCGTCTGACAGTCAAACTGGATGCTGTCCTCCACTCCTGTGATATTGCCATTGTATATGACCTGGCAGGGCTTGGTGTCTCCTTTAGGGACCTTAAACAGACGGTAGGTGGCAGAGACGAACCTGTAGTCACCTGTTTTAACAGAGTAGAAGAGAATAAAATCAATATTTGCAGGGAAATTTACTTGGAAACCGAGAGCCATTACACAGAGCAGAACTTTAAGGTTTAGTTTGAACACCATCAAGTAAAGAAAAACAAGCTCCATCTAAAATATACCCACGTCATTAATAGATAGAAAGACAAACAGACAGACAGCAAGATCTTTATAAATCCCTCAGCAGTTCCCATCAGGAAATTAAGGAGATCCTTTTTCTAAGAACTACTCAAAATACCATCTCCAAGTGAAATTGTCATCTTAAATAGAAAATTTAATATCAAACCCAGAATGGTCTTCAGCTCCTGCTTGTCCACATTGACAACATGGGCAGTGACCAGCCGTGGAGGACTGAAGCCCACTTCCTCAGCAAATCCCAGCAGATCCTTCCACCACAGAGCTCCACCCAGGCACTCACCTGTCCAGAAGAAGGATATTCTATCATTCTGTCTGTCCTGTCTCTGTGAGTATGGCATGTGTGTTTGCAGGATGTCAGGGAGACAGACCCCAGAGAACTTTGTCGTTTTTTATTTCCTCCGTTAGTCTTCCATCGCTGTAGATGTCGCTAAAGTACAACTCACCTCCATCCTGACACACAAACATTGTTGTCAAGTTTACACTCAAGACTTGACACTATTCCAAAGAAAGAAAGGTTTTTCTTATAGGATATAATTCAGGAAAATGTTTGTATGACCACAGAAAGACCAAAGACCAAACTCTCACCATGTGTGCTCTCCAGCTTCATTGTCATTCTATTTCTATAGTGATATTTCCTAACCTTCTGCCATCCTCATATCACATTTTCTGTCTCACCTTCATAATGTTCATTATTTTTGTCATTGGTTGAGTAATCATGTCATGCAGCCTTCTTTGGCCAAAATTAAAAAATGTGTTTATAGGTAATACAAATTTCTTCGTAGAAATTGCTGACCGTAAGTTTTTTATAGCAAATTTCCCTCTATATGGTGGCAGTAGTGGTTAAGGAAGCCGACTTGGGTCGGCAAAGCCCCCGGTTGGAATCCCCCTACTGCCCCTGTGATGCCCTGAGCATGGCATCGTCCCCATGCACTGCTCCCTGGGCCCTTGCTCAATTGGCTGCTCACTGTGGTGATGGGTAAAATGCGGAAGGAAAAACTCTTTGGTTCAACTCAACCCAGCGTATCTATAAAGAATTGTTAAGAACCCATTTGGACCACTCTAGAAGACTACAGGGACAACTCTTCTGCATCAGTAACACTAAAAAAAGCACTCACTCTTATGACGCCCTGAAAAAATTTGTTCTGCATAAAATGCCAATCTTAACGAATGGACAGGAATTTGTGCGACAAATTAGCTGAAACTCATCATTTTTAAAGAATTCAAATACTTTCTGTGTTACCAGAAACACACTATTATTTGTCCACTATACCTTGAGGACACTGTAGGCCTCAGCCAGGACCTGCCTCTTGTCTGGAGAAAGGTTCACCACACAGTTTGATCTAAAAGTACGAACAGAATCCATTTTTACTTAAACAGATTAGGGGAATGTTAAGATTCAGAGAAACGAGGCGAGGTGAAGACCGTCTTACATGATGATGTCATATGAGTTCTTCTCCAGACCTGCGTCTCTCAGAGCCTCGATGTAGCCCTGGACAAAAGTGACATTGGGTTTTTTGTAGCCAAATTCCTGCATGTGGTAGTCCACATATGAACGGGCTACGTTAAGCTGGAGAAGAAACAGACAAAATGATGAAGGATGGTGAGTCTCAAGAAAAATACATTGGTTTTTACATTTTTTCCACTTGATGAAATGAATCTGATCAACCTGGTCCTCCGTCATGTCAATGCCAGTCACGTGACCTTTCTCCCCAACCAGCTGACTGAGCATATAACAATCTCGCCCTGTTCCACTGCCCAGGTCCAGTATCTTACAGCCTTCCAAACATTCTGGCACCACCAGGCCACAGCCATAGTACCTGAGGTAGCAGAGGATCATCAGTAGTGAGATCGAGGACAAATCAACTCAATATCATTGTTACTGAAGCAGTAAGACGAAGAGCAAAGTCAAGTCTAGGTGTTCCATTTAATCAAATCAAATGGCATGCAAGTGTTTTTCTAGACAACTTTATTTAATTTATACAATTTTTTTTATTATTATTATTTTACCACAATAAAATGAATTTAACATGTCCAAGCAGCACTAAACACAGAGAGCTGTTTAAGTGTCATCCTTCAATTTCTGCATTTATGCATCTTTGGGCTATTTCAAGTGATATTTCCCCACATAAGAGTAATTAATAGCATAGATTTAAGTCAAATGTCCAGCAGTGGAACAAACCTGTCGGTAACATCAGAGTGCACTTTGCCCAGAGCCTGACGTATGAAGGCTGGGATGGGCTGGGGTGGAGTCACGCAGGCGTCTGTCTGCAGGTCAGAGCTTTTCTTCAATCTCTTTCCATAATAATCCTGCAAGTGAGGGGAGATTAACAGATGAGAAGCTGTTCCATCCGTCCGTCTTTGTCCACGTACCCAGAACCTTAAAGTCCTCCACTTTAAAATACTTAAAGTCCCCCGTCCTGGAGTGTGCAGACCACCATTTACCGGTAACGAACAAAGGCCTTGGAATTTTCACCACTGTGGCTTCACACTCAGCTGCTCTGCTGATGCTACTGCAAACCACCCAAGCACGTATTGTAGGTCCTGGTTCAAAGCATCTAAGAAAACATCATCTGCCTAAAGCAGAGATGAAACCCAGCGTCACCTGAAGTGGATCCACCCGGCCCCTGACTGCGCCTAAAAATTCTGTCCATAAAAGGTACCAGGAGAGCGCTGCAGTAGCTCAACATGCGCCAGGAACTGGTGTAAAAAGCTGTTAAAATGATTATATAATGATATAACTATTCAGCAACAAAGCAAATGGTACAGAAATTGTCCTGCAGTTGACCAGACATGGCAATTTATAATATATTGACGCAAAGGAAGCAAACCAGGTTAAGGAGGTTTTGCGCCAACCCGTGGTCGTGTGCTGCATCACACCTTGTTTCCCCCCAGTTCTGTTTAACCTTAACAACTTTTTTTCTAGCTCATATCCTCGGGACAGATGCTCTGAAGTGAACAGGTGACATGAAACTGCTGAATTCTTCAACAAATCCCAAAATTAATCATCATTTCCATTACTCCTAAAAAGACGACTCGAGTTACGTGGAAGAAAATGTAATAAAAGCCAACCAAAGCAACTTCCGGCTATTTTCCACCTTCCGAACACGTCCCAGAACTACTTCCGTTTCTTCTGAACAGACCAGACCAGTACGAGTTCATGGTTATGGAACGCCGGACACAACGCAGCCGGAGCTTGAGCTACGACTTTGACCGTTTTCTCTGAAACTTGTCCTGCTGTGGTTTTACCTTGACGTCCACGTGGACGGTGCTGTCAACGAAGTTTCTGGAGCTGAAGACAATAATGACAGGAAACAAAACATGTATCAGTTATGGACAACTTAGCTACCACGTGTCAAAAACCTCTAGCCAGTCTGACTTAAGTGACGAACCGAGGCTTCCGGAAAATGAAAAAAATAAAATAAGCAGAAACGTGTCATTTACAGGAATAATTTAATAAATTCTCATTTCAGTCTCCTGTTACCTCTCTTCTTCAGCCATTGCCTTCTCTGCTGACGTCACTGTATAGCGCACAGGCCAAAGTCCACAGAGTGGCTGCGTTGTTTACACTTCATTTCCTGTATAACACTGCCCTCTGTCGGTCACATCTGGTCCATAGTAGATGCAGTTTCCGCTTCCCTGCATTGTCCCATTTCAGGAAGAGTTGATATACAATGGAGCAGTGTGATAGTAAGGCCTAAAAACAGTATTAACATTAGTTTGCGAGAGTGAAATAGCAGTGGTCTACAGAAAAAAAGTACATAGCGCATACTGGGGCAGGTAGTGTACATTGTATTTACAACAACAACAACAATAATAATAAGAAAGATAATCCTCTTTTCCTTTCGGCTTGTCCCTTATTTAGGGGTTTCCACAGCAGATCAACATTTTCCACCTCACCCTGTTCTCTGTATATTCTATTCTGAGTCCAACTACCTCCATGTCTTCCCTCTCTGCATCCATCAATATCCTCTTTGTCTCCTACCTGGTAGCTCTATCTCTAGGATCATTCTTCTACCAATGTATCCACTGTCCCTCCTCTGAACATGTCCAAACCATATCAATCTGGCTTCTCTGGCTTTTTCTCCAAACCTTCCTGTCTCTGTTGTCCCTCTGATCATCTCATTCCTGATCCTGTCCATCCTTGTCTAAAGAGAATCTCAGCATCTTTAACTCCTCCACCTCCAGCTCTCCCTCCCTGTCTTCTACCTATTCCTAGTGTCTCTAATCCATCCATCATGGCTGGTCTCACCACTGTCCTGTAAACCTTTCCCTTCACCTTAACTGACTCTCTTTACTTACCTGACTCTTCTCTCCAGTTGTTCCATCCTGACTGTCCTCTATTCTTCTCCTCTCTTCCAAAGTCTCCACTGCTCTGAACAGTTGGTTCTCAGTATCTGAACTCCTCCACCTTCACCACCTCTGCTCCTTGTTACCTCACCTTTACAGTGTTCTCTCACCCATGTCCACTCTGTCATGCTACAACTGACACAATCTGATCTGAATTGAAAGAAAACCATGTGGCCTGATTCAACCTTTAGTTATGACCAGCAGAGACAGTCGTTTGACAGACTATCACAATCACAAAGATGAAGAGCTGTCATGAAAATAAATACAGACACTTTATCTGGGGCTTTATTTCATTGTTGGATTTATTCAATAAAGACCCAGAAACTGGACATGTGATCTGTATGTAAATCAGTTTATTGCAGGAAGACCACTGGAGACCAGGCAGCTGTCTGCAGCCCTCCCCCAGACCCTGGACAGTGTCCCGAGGTCGTCCACGTCAAAAATGAGGATTTACAAACAAATTCAAAAGACATGAGCATAAAACAACATGAATTAGCTGCAAACTAACTTTTGTAGATCTACTTCCTAAATACTGCATAAAAATCTGAAATACCAAGTGCTCGTCAGAAGAGAGAGACAGAATATTAGGGCCGCACTGACTGTAAGAAAAAAAAACAATAATGAGAAAGTTCTAATGTCCTACATTTATTGATTGTAAGTTTTTTTTTCTGATAACAATTCATGTTGAATGAAGAATGAAGACATACCAGATAAATATCCTTATGCCTTCAGCTGCTTCACCTTTAATTAACTGTGAACTACATTTATTGCAATTTTTTTTTCTTTCTCAATGTGGCTCTTAATATTTTGTGGTAAAAGTGAATTAAAAGTTTTTGCACTCCTAAAAACCTTTACCTCTCATATGTACAGCCTCCTCTAAACACAGCGCCTTAAATTACACACAAATTAAACTCGGTTAACAACAAGGCATGCAAAACCTTCCAAAAATAAGTTTCTAAAGAAACCCTTCTAAAAAACAGACGAGTCCTCGCGTGGGAGGTGAAATAGTGCCCTCTTGTGGTATAGTTTGAGAAGCGTCGATGCCTTTTATTTTCTCAGCAATTCTATAAACTTGAGAATCCCTCAAGATAAAGAGAGAAAAATAAGAAAAAAAAAAAAACCTCCACATCTTTGCAAAACATGCAAGAAATAAGTGGCAATACTGTTGACAAATGTGCGTTGTTTTTTTTTTTTTGGCTCAAATACACGCAGGAAAATAGCCACAAGAGTGGGTTTTAAATTTTTAAATACAAGAGACGGCACTAGGGTTCAAGCAGGAGAGACTCTGCGCATAAACATATATGTATGTATATATATATACATATACATACATATATATACATATATACATACATATATAGTAATATATATATATATGTATATATATATTGAATCCCCAATTTAACATGCACAGGGACCAGGCTGTGAAGAATTTGAACCCTTTTCACTGAAACGAGACACGCATTGGCACCAATAAACAAACGTGGCCACATATTTCCAAACTATTTCAAACACACAAATAATAAGGATCAAAAGTTCTAAAATATATACACCAAGTCAGTTCCCAGTACTGTGTGACTGACACGTAGATTACAGTACAGTACAAAGGGGAGTGAGTTCACTCCACAGCAGCCAACGGCCTGAAACTGGAGCCGAGACATAATCTGTGAATAAATTAATACATAAATAAATCAGGATTATATCTCCCAGTTACAGTGACTTCCTTGGATTCTCTCCATAATTTGACGCGCACACACGCACATACACACAGACTATTTACATACAAACACAGTGCTGCAGTACCTTTTGTTAGTAGACTTTTTTTAATGGTCTGGGTCACAGCTTCAACCCCTGGGTATTAAAGATTTATTTTATTTGGCTTTGTCTAACATCGGTCAATCCACGTGGTATTTTATTTTGAAAGGAAAACTATTGCGCGCTCCTCTTTGAGTTATTTGAGTAAAGATATAATTGCTAAACATTAATCTGGTCATTGGTGCAAAATCGGAGGTGTGATTGGATGTTTAGTCAACTCATTTACAGTGTAAGACGTCCAACCATAAGGACCAATCAATCATCAGTGACCAAACTGTGTGAGGGAGTCTGAGCTCAGTAAGGAGTGGAAATAAGACCAGGGAAAATTTAGTTACTGTTCATGGCCCATGACCTGGATAGCACAACAATAGGGGGCGTGACCTAGGTGGACTTTGGTCCACGAGACCCCCAGTTCAAATCCTACCGGCAAGTTACCACTGAGGTGCCCTGAGCATGGTACCATCCCCACTCACAGCTCAAAAGTTGTCCACTATTCACTTTGGTGATGGGTCAAATGCAGAGTTGACATTTCGTTGTGTGCTGTGGTGTATGTCACAATGACAAGAAAATAAGTTTAATATTAAAGTTGAGTCATTTACTCTTGAGAAGCTGAGAGTAGCTGCATAAAAGTGGTTCAAACCTAATTTTGCCTCGTGAAACCAACCCTAAAAGACGGAAAACTCCAAACTCTGAGGCTGAGACCAATGTAGTCCAGGACCAGGGCTTATTCCAATTAGTCTTGCAAGCGTTTTCTCTGGGTCTACCACACAAAAAGCAGCCTCAATCACACAGACACACACATTCAGTGGGCTTGACCCCTCAGACGTCTTCCTAAAAGTACTCAAAAATACTTTTGGCTTCGACAAGTAACACACAAATCCACCTGAAAAACTAGACCACAGCAGGACAGGTGGATTGTCTAGAAAGACAGTTTGAGCCACTGTCTCTGCAGTAATGCAATAACATATTTGTCCCATAAAGTGACAGTGCTGGAATCGGTTCCAGAGAAAATCCTTTTCTAACATGGATTCCGTTGCAGAACTTCAAAATGCCACATCTACGTGGACAGGACATGGAACAGAAATATTCTCTATGACACCGATAGTGTTTTAACATCTAGATTCTCTCTGCGAAGCTAATCCTGACTGGTGGCTACAACAGCATGCTACACTGGCTGCTACTCAGCACAGAGAGTGTGTCACTGGCAGACCAACATCACTAACGTAAAGCATTGCTGTCCACGACGGACTTGGCTCTGCAAGACCGACCCGCTTATGCATATTAGAGTCCAGTATCGTACAGTATCAGCTAAAATCACTAAATAAAAGCCCTCGCCTATTTACAGAAAAAAGATTGTTGTTCACCTAAAAATACTTTAAACTGTGTGCTTTGTCGCCATTCCTCTGTCAACCATCAGTCAGTCGGATGCAGTGGCAGCTTTTTCTGCCATCGGCGTCCTGAAGGCGTTAAAGCGCTTGAGCGCTCCCGCTTTTAAAACCCTTGGTCCATGAGACCATTGGCACCAAATGCTGCTGGTGGAACTTCCTGTCAAAGCCACTTTAGAGTCCAACTCCAAATCTCCGCTGCCTAATCCCGTCGTTCCCCCTCTCTCGCTATCTCATGGACTTTTGTACTGCACCAAAGATAAATTGTATACATCTATTTCTATGTTGAATAAAAGGAAGGTAGGACATGGTTCCACAGCTGACGTTCTCTCCGTCAGCCACAGGACAGGAGTTGAAGTAGAAGAAGAAGAGGAGGAGATGGGACGGGAGGCAGGGGGTCAGTGAATGTCTCTGCACATGGGGAGGTTGACAAAGATGAAGACATTGAACTCGATGAGGATGGAGAAACACAGGAAGATGGCGTACAAGAGCAGACAGGCCAAGCCCAGCCGCCGGTCCAGAGTCCATTTATTCAAATGGACTCCTAGAACCTAGAGGTGAGAAGAGAGAATCGGTCAAGGTAGATCCGTCACGTCCAATTTTGAAGTTTGTCCACATACTTACGGTGACAAAGACGGAGGCCAACAGGAGTCCAACTGAAAAAATCAGACCTTTGCTGTTCAGGTGAACCTATAAAGACAGGATCAGAGTTACTTGACCTTAAATCATAAAAACTACACCATTCATCTCGTCGACAGAGACAAAGACATCATCTCAATTGGCTGCACTCTACCATGACCCATCCTGAGGTCAATACTCACGTTGGAGCCGTAGTCGATGCAGAGCGTTTGCAGCATCCAGGGCAGACCCAGGCCCACCAAGATGTCAAACACATTACTTCCTATAGAGTTGGAGATGGCCATGTCTCCCAAACCTGAGACAGCAGGGAGGAGGACGATGACAGACGGTCAGGGAGGCTGGGAGACCAGTCTGTGCTGTGTTGGCACATGTGGTTTTGTTCGTACCTTGTCGTGCTACTATGACACTCGCCATACAGTCAGGAACACTGGTGCCAGCTGCCAGGAAGGTGATGCCCATGATGACGTCTGGAATACCGAGAGTGAATCCAATCACAGTTACCTGGGGAGAAAGATGATTTTCATGAAAACAAAAGCCTGGAGCGATCGTCCCCAACTAAACAGAGACATTCATTTCACCATCTATTTAAAATAAGTCATAGGCTTTTAGGGCCTAGAATGACCAGGTAACCTTTGGCCACTAGATGACACTGTGTTTGATACATTGAACCTTCCAATGAATAGGCTGCTGCAATATTTACTATATATATATATATATATACACATATATTAGACTGCCACACATGTCACTTTTACCTGCTGTTTGAGCCAAACTCTCTGTACATTATTGCCTATTTATTGATCTTTCCTTCATTGATCCGCCGTGTTTATTTTATTTTATATTATTTTATTTTATCTTATATTATTCTGTATTATTTGTTTCTACTTTCCCTTTATTGCTTTTTGTACCTGTACCTGACATGGAGCAATTGTACCAGAGTAATTTCCTCCGGGATAATAAAAGTATTCTGATTCTGAGTTTGCTGTCCTTCCTTTGTGATAAACATAAACATAAGTATATATATGATTTTGACTTAATGTTAGACTTTTTTTTGATAGGAAATGACATGCATGTCCCCCAAAAGATAAACAATGATGTACAAATAATGCCCAATCCATCCATCCATTTTCATCCAAAAAGTGGTATGTCCAAAATAATTATAACCTGAAGATACTAAGACTGATGGCTAGGGGAGGTGAATTTTTAACCATTATTTTCAACACAAGGCTTGGCATGGCAAACGTCAAAGGGTGCAGCAAGGACTTTGGAACGTGGATAAAATAAAGCAAAATGAAAGGGTAAGGGAAGAAAAAAAAAATCCGGCCCAATTTCAAGTGCCAAAAGCAAAGGTGCAAAATATCATCCAAAAGTACCAAAAAATTTTACACTTTAAAAAACCTGTTTGGAAGAGAATACATAGTGTCAGAAAGAGCAAGCATGATGTCAAAAACAATCCAAGGACTACAGTTGAAGTGGTGCAACTCTATCAAGGAAGACACTCTCTAACCCGTGCTGCACCAAACGGGCCTCTATTGTCCAAGTATGTAAATGCTGGTCTATTCTTAGTGAAGATGTACTTAATGGAAGATGAAAACTGATGGGGTTTTCGTCACGCACCTCTCGGATGTGCAAAGCTGGTTGTTGAGGGTCAAATCGTTTTGGTATTGTTCCCAAAGGGGCTTTGTAAGTGGGTGAAAGGTTGTGTCTCAAACCACCACCTCTGTTGAGAGATGTTTTTTTCCACGATCTGTCTTCCCTGGCCAAGATTTGAATGTCTTGGTTCTCAAATGAATGACTTGTAGCCTGTAAGTGTAGGTGGACGTCTGAGTCCTGACCTGAGGAGTTGACCCTCCTATGTTGGGCCGTCCGCCTGTGTAGTGGCTGCTTGGTCTCCCCAATGTAGAGGTCCGAAAACTCATCGCTACACTGAATGGCAAAACCACATTGTCCAGTTTGTGTCTTGGAACTTTGTCTTTTGGGATGAACCAGTGTCTCTCCCAGAATGTTGCCTGGTTTGAAATGTACACGGATCTGATTCTGATTCTGACGATTGTCCCTGCTATTAAATATGGAGGTAGAGGATTACGACTGGCAACTTAGTTCAAGAAGAAGGATTCATGTGGAAAATCATGAATCCTTCAAACAAGCAGAGAACCAGAACCTAGGGGACCGTTGGACTTATCAACGGGACAATGATAGATAACATTTGAAGAAATGGTTCTACGACAATGATATTGAAGTTATGAAGTGGCCAAGTTTGAGTACTGGTTAAACCCCCTTGAGAACCTATGGATGGAGCTTAAGAAATAATGATAAAGATCTGCAAAGATTTGTGAAGGAGGAATGTTCCAGAATTCCTGCTGATACTTACAAGAAGCTTGTGAACAATTAAAAAAAAGTGAGACTATAAATAAAATAAGGGGTTTGTGAATGATTATCAAGACAGGGTACCAATATCTTTGGACATTTTTGTTTAATTGCTAATAAAAGCTCATTTTTTCCACCTCACAATAACATCTCCTGTACATCAGTCATTGATTCATTCATCTTCATCTTTTTCTCCAATACCATGTCGCAGGGTCTCCTCGACTGCAACAGCTGTACTCAAACTGAAGCCCTCCAGACCCAGGCTTGCCCTCTTAACCGCTAAGCCACCACTGTTGCGTCTTTTGTACATTATTTTATATGTTTTGGGAGACATTTTGGGCTTCATTTAAAAAAAAAAAAAATAAAAAAAAAAAAAATAGAGAAATAAAGTCAAAATTTGTTTTGGGTATAAAATAAATTTGAACTTCACTTTCTATGTTAAAAAGATCAGTGGTCAACAACTAACCAGTGATGCAATATTACAAGTATTACAATATTACAACAGAATATCTGCAAGTCTTTGATCCTTTGAGGTCAAAAATCATTACCAAGCAACCATTGTCTAACGCAACCAAAAAAACAAACAACCTATTTCTGTTACATGCCTTAATTTCAACTTAAATCCGGGAAAAGACCATGAAGAACTGAATCCACAATCTCTACAAACCAACTATCACAGACCAACAGAACAACAAAGGAGAGGACAGAGATCGAGGGGCAGCAGAAAACCATGAAGTACCAAAAATTAGCAGATATCAATGAGGACCTCATTGCTGAGGACGTAATGGAGGACATTATTCTGGACGAAAGAGCAGGAGATGAGTTCATGCCTCTGTCCTCTCAGGTTTTGAAGCCTAGAGAGAAGCAGATCTACAGGTTCGTCATCCTTACCATCCGTAGTATCTTCAAGAACACTGGCACGCTGACGCTCCAAGACAAACACACGGTGGCCACACACATGAAGAGACTGGTGGAGCTCACAGTTTCAAAGTTCAGCCTCAGAGACAGGCCCCTCCCAGAGGTCAGTATGTACAAGTCCGTGGCAAACGCGGTCACCAGGGAGCTGAGGGCCAGATTTGACGGGAAGGTGAAGCACATACTGTTGCTGTCAGATCCTATCATGATGAACTTCATCGCTGACTGCATACAGACACACGTCAGCATCGAGGTGATGCGGATCCAGAGGAGGAGCTGCACCACTTCCTGTATGATCTTCACCTACACCATCATCGTGATAACAATTGCGGGCATCACTTTGGGTTTGAGCCTGGTTTAACCCATGGGCAGTATTTGGTATCGGACCACCTTCATGGAGAACTTCCTGGTCAACCTCAATTCCCAAAGTCATTGTACTCAAGTTCATTCCAAAGTCTTTGCACGCAAGATCCAGTGAATGTCTATGTCTTTGTTCATAAGTCCAAGACAATTCTCATTTTTTTGTCTTTAGTTAAAAATAATTTCCTAAATCCTTGGACTTTAATCCAGTTAATCTCTAGCCCTAGTATTCAAGTCTAAATAAATTCCAAACTTTTTACAAGGGATGTCCCATAATACATTTTGCCAATATCCGATACTGCCGATATTGTCCAAACACTTTTTTCCCTCATAACAACATGTGATTTCCACTGAATTATTGTGATACCAGACTAAAGGCATTCTACAAAATAACAATCTGTGTACAAAATAAAAACACTACTTTTACTGAAGTTATAGAAAAGTGCCATTTTTATTTTTAACATTTTGTCTGAAACAGTTTATGATTCTTTGTGCAGCATTTAAAGTTAACAAATAATGTCGGTTTTCTCGTACGTAACCTTGACTTTAACTTTTTGAGAGACAGCTGAGTTGTTGTTCTTCAGTGAGTCCATTCCTACCTCATGAGATAGTGTTTCATGACAAGCTCCTCGCAGTCATTAGGAATCACAGATTTGTTATACGCAAAAAATTCCAGACAACTGAGATTTACTGTAGCATCAAACAATGTTGCGCTTGTGGTTTGATGTTATCTTTTATCACGTTTTGGTCAAAGTGGCAGGACCTCACGAGGGTGTCCAGCATAGTTGCAGAATTCTGGACTTTACAGCATCAGATTTTCAATAATGGAGCAAAAAACAATATAAAATATTTAAAAAATTGCTCATATTGAACATCCTTTGTTTTTACATAGATAACAATCAAGACCAGGTCAATTCTCTAGACTTTGTACTCAGGTCCAAATTGAATTCTATACCCTTGTATGCAGGTCATGATAAATTCCAAAGTCTTTGTACAGAAAACCAAGTTGAATCTCAAATTTCCAAATGTCCAAGTCTACTCTCAAGTCTTGAAGGTGCATTGGCAAGTGAGTATAAGGTAGCCTTTATTCTTTGATTACAAGCAACTCAAGTCCCACGAGTGTTCCAACACCCTGGTTTTAAATGGCGTCTCAATAACTGAGGTGTTCCACACGATTGTGTCGCCTCAGATTTGATGCAAACCTGCCAGCTTGAAATGTTGTGCAACTGGACTCACCATCCAGACCATGATGTATGAAAGGCCAGCAATCCAGATGGTGGCGGTGAAGAAGGTCACCATGAACCATCGCTCCCAGCGGCGTTTGGCACAGTTAGGCACGGTGAAGAAGAGAAGCAGAGACAGCGGCCACATGGACAGCCACTTCAGTTTGAGACACACACCAGCTGGAGGAGGACAGACAGCAGGTACGGTTACCCGTTTTAAGTCAGCACTGCCTTCCTACATGTGGTCTGCACTGTACCTGGAACCTTGAATGGCACCAGTGGGCCCTGATGATCGTCATCGTCTTCCCCTCCCTCGTCGTTCTCATTGTTCTCATTGTCCTCATTTTCGTTCTCCGTCTCATTGCCCGAATCCAGTCGCTGGAGTCCACCTCTGCCATCACTCCCTCCGCCCATACCATTTTCTAAGACCCGCCTCCCTTGGCTCCTGCCCGCAGATTCAGAGTCGCCATTGGTGATGCGGTTGACCCGTGTCTCTGTGGTGTTGATCAACCTTTGACGCTGTGAACAGTAAGAAAAACGGTACCATGATACAGAATAAAAGTTCTATAAAAGGTTCCTCATTGTCCTATTTCTAGTGTCAACACCTCTAGGTGGCATCACTGTCCCTTTTGTGGGTTACTACCAGGTTTTTTGTAAAAATCCTCATGTGATTTGGTGAAGGTTGATCCATGGTGAGTTTACAGTCTGGGTTTATATAGAAGAAATCAGGCCAAGATTTTTTTTATTCAAAAGGGTTCTTGACAGTTTAGTGGTATAATTTTATTGATATACAGTGGTCACTTGTCTATCACAACTGCAAAGTAAAGAATTGATAGTTGCTATATTATTAACTTGTCTTTATTACCCTTTCTGAAACCTTTTACGCTGCATGTATTTGTGTTAAATATGGCAAAAAATTTAACAAAAATATCTCAAATCTTGTCCAACCTTACGTAGAGTGTTTTTATTTTCGGAATACCCCATAATTCAAGAATACGAGGCTACAAAATGTCTGTTCATTTTTTAGCAATTTTTTTTCTTTGGCTAGAAATGACTTGTTTTATCATTAAATTATTAAAATTCTCTATATGCAAAAAAACATGATAGAGTTAAAATCAACAACATAAGAAAACATTTAATATATAATATACTGAGGTGCGACAGCTGAACTGCAATACAGTTACTGACCACTGTACTTAATTAAATAGATTTTTGGACAAGGGAGATGGTATCGGAGCTTGCTCTACGTCAGGGGTCACCAACCTTTATGAAACCAAGGGCTACTTCCTGGGTGCTGGTAAAGCCAAAGGGCTACCAGTTTGATACATACTTCTGAAGAAGCCAATTTAGTCAATTTAGCTTAAATAATATGTTATTATTAATTTTTAAATGAATGGTATTTAGCTGTGTGAAGACACTGATTATGTTAATGATTTCTCATGAAAATATCAACAACGTGAAAAGATAGGAAATGAATTAATATCAATATCCAACACTTAGTAGGTCAGAGTTCATTTATATTAATCATTAGAATAATAATATAATTTCTAGTTCTCGTATAGGTGTGATTTAAATGAGAATATATAAAAAATAGTAAATAAATAAATAGATGCAGCTCACTGATAAGTGCGTTAATTGAGCTAATTTTAGAACAGCCGTACAGGCGACTCACATGGTCCTTACGGGTTACCTGGTGCCCGCGGGCACTGTATTGGTGACCGCTGCTCAACATACTCCACCACCTGGTATTGCAGGACCCTAAGTGGTGCATTCTCTGGGGCAGTTGGTGGCCTAGTGGTTAAGGAAGTGGACTTGGGTCCACCACTGAGGTGCCCTGAGCATGGTATCGTCCCCACACACTTCAGTGATGGGTTAAATGCATCCCCAAAATCCCCAAAACTTCCACAAGTTCAGGTTTTCTTCTTAGTAACCTCTTCTTCCAGTCTGTATGTGACATCAATTATTTACAGAGTTTGAGAAACCTTAAGTAAAGAGGTTGACAAACCTCATTGATTAACATGCGTGATGCCATGGTGAGACGGGTTCTAGGCGAGAAGTGACTGGTGATCATGATCCTCATTCCGGCCTCGGAAAAGGACAGTTGGTGGGGGTAGGCAGAGAGCAGCTCGTCCACCATCAGCACTGAGGGCTTGCGGTAGAAGTTTGCTGTAAAGTGTCAGAACAATAACAAATGTTACAGACATTCTTGAAAAAGTTCTTGAGAAAAGGTCATGATGTTTACTGTCCATCTGCACTGTTAAGTTGCAAAGGTTTTCTATCTGTCGTTAATGAACCCAAAATGAATCCACTGCCTGCATGAGAACCATAAATATACCAGGGTAAAAAAGTTGTGTCATCAGTGTACAAACAGCAACATGATATAAAATAAAAAAAACAAGTTTTATTTTTGTAGGACAACATCTGGGAAATAGCATTAATTCACCAGAACGAAGTCGCGTGTGTGTTTATGTGCGAGCAATCACAACAACGTTGCCGCTGTGGGGACCAGATGTGACGCAGCACATTCAGACACATCCAGTCTGCACCGAGTGCCAGCTGCTACCCCACTTGTGTTAGTTGCCGCCTCAGCACACCCTGAGTAGAAAGTTAGCGGGGTCACTTGTTCTGGCTGAAGGCAGCAGTGAGTGTTTCAGAGCCAGAAGCAGCTGACGGAGCAGACTGTGAAGGTTAGGTACCAGCTCCCCCTCTTCCACTGCTTGATGTCAGACGTGTAGTAACCCTGCCCCTGTTTAGACCTCCGTCTGAGCGGGAACGTTCTCACTACCACCTTCTGGAAATAGACCCTGAACTCAGCACTGCCCCTAGTGGATATTCATTGCTACCACTAATCATTGGCACTCAATAATAGCAAATCGCAACGTTTCTTCAGATGTGGGCTTAAGTTCAGAAATTAAGGCTTCTGGACGGACATTTGAACTGGAGTCCATCTATCAGGGAGCTCTGTTCTGGGACACTTGTGCATCCGTTTATCTTCATCTCCTTGTCCGTTGTTGGGTCACAGTGGCAGCTGGTGACACCCAAATCCCACTGCTCCATACTGTCAGCCTTCCTGTGAGTGGTGAGTCCACTGAAAGTTATGTGGGTCGGGAAGATGCTGTGACCAGAGCAACAGTGAATGAACTGTAAGACTTGCAGTTGGACCCAAGTCCGCTTCCTTAACCACTAGGCCACCACTGCCGGTTTTTGGTTTAATATGAATAAATAATACTAAATATATACTACACTGTAGACCCCTGGGGTTCACCTTCTGGGAAGGTTTGAATCCTAGTTTGGCTGGTTGGCTTCCAATGGTCTCCTCACCTGCAGGAAGCAATGTGTGGTTCTGCTTGATTTGGGTGGCAGTCATGGAGACTGTTGTCCCTGCATCCTGGTGATGGGTAGGTATATGAAAATGGATGGATTGATATAATATCATCATCTATTTCTTTATTCAGTTTGTCCCTTTCTCAGGGGTTGTCACAACAAATTATCATCTTCCATCTCCCCCTGTCCTCTGTATCTTCTCATCTGACTCCAACAACCTCCATGTCCTCCATCACTGCATCTCTTCTTTGTCTCCTTTTTGGTAGCTCCGACTCTAGGATTATTCTTCTACCAATGTATCCACTGTCCCTCCTATAAACATGTCCAAACCATCTCAATCTGTCTTCTCTAGCTTTTTCCCCAAACCTTCCTGTCTGTGTTGTCCCTCTAATCACCTCATTCCTGATCCTGTCCATCCTTGTCTC
>JAFBJS010011647.1:47377-80013 GCA_016785265.1 Paraplagusia blochii | reverse complement strand
GTCTTCTACCTATTCCTAGTGTCTCTAATCCATCCATCATGGCTGGTCTCTCAATCGTCCTGTAAACATTTTCCTGACTCTCTTTATGAGATCAGAGACGGATGGATATTAAATCCTTGTACTTCCTTGCATGAAAATAAAAGCGTAAAACCTGTATTTTGTGAATATAAGAATTGTACTGATATGGCCAACTTATTATATAATTGGGTCATACATGTCCCATGAATCGTAATGACTTTGACATCCCTGGATGACAGAGTTGACACTATACAACTAACAACTAGGTTTCCTGTCACAAAAGTCCAGAGTCACTAGAAATGGCTAATGTAGTTTTTTTTCCAACCTTGTCCTCTGCTCTACATCTAAGGTGTTTTTTTTTTGGAGCTTCTCTGTTACATCTACACATCACCTGAACTGAATCTGCCATATTATCAACTAGATGATAGGATGGCGAGGGAGTGGGACAGTGTGCAGCAGTGTTAGCTGTAAGGATCAGTCCAGGACAAATGGAACGTGTTCATTAAATCCATCCGAGAAGAGCGATGACAGATTAGTTTGGTCTTCCCTCAACGCCTTTATGTAAATTTCTGGTGTGAAGCCTACATAGTTAGGTCAGAGGTCAACCCCCCTGGGTAACAACACGTTCTCCTACTTGTTCTGAGCAGCACTGCCGTGGCATCGCACGTGACATCCTCCAGGTCGGTGCTTCCCGTCAGCCCGTTGGCCAGTTTTACTGAGCTCTTCTTCCGTCGGTCAAAGTAGCGATGTGCCCTGCCGTTGAATCTGCCATGAAGACAAATCCGTGACATCGACACCACATTCATTAGTCAGATGTCTTCTCTGTGTTTTCAGTGCAGGTCCAGAGAATATAGTACTCACTTCATTATGAGGATGTAGACGGCGTACATGAGAACCAGGACAAGAGACTCCCACCTGCGCACGAGCACAGTCATCAGAACCTGCAGAGTGACTCAGCAACAGCATGAATTATCATGTTTCCTCAAAAAGAAACTACGCACCAGCACACTTTCTCATCGTAGATGAACTAAAAAAAAGGTCAGACAAAAAACAAGTTAGTGCGAAGGAGTGACATTTCTGAATGATGTCCACTAGAGGGCGTAATTGGCTGAGCTTGACAAAACCACTGGCAGCGTTAGGTGCTCCAGCATCATTTTGGGTCCATAAGGGCAGTAAAGGCTTGGCTATTAAGCAAATCAACAAACACAATAACAATAATTATATCTCAAGGTAAATGTAAAAATAAAAATAATACAAACATATTACTTTTCTATTTTCAGTAATGGCTGTATGTGTGGTGTTTTAAAGTGTTTTATTTTATTTATTTTTTATTAACTGGCATGCAGCTACGCTCTTGCTCCATCAGGTTGCGCCCCTTTTGACAATTACAATCATAATTGTTATTTTTATTGTTATTATTATATTACTGATAGATACATTTATTGAAAAACTAGCTCAAAGTAAAAATAATTCAACACAAAATAACGCAACTCGAGCTAAGAGTTCTTACCGCAATCAGAGCTGCAATAGAAAAGGTGTAAAAAATGGAATCTCTGAGTAGAGCCCAGTGAGAGAGCTTCACTGCCTGAGAAAGGGGGGAGTTGGGGAGAATGAGAGAGGGGTAAGAGAAAGGAGAAAAACCAAGACGGGGGGCAAACAAGGGGATGATTGCGTGATCAACAGAAAGAAAGGGAGAGACATTGTCATTGTCGTACTTCCTCTGCTTAACTGGAGACATAACCATTACTGTGTCTTTTTATTTATTCATTTATTCGTTCATCCTCATCCTCTTATCTGTTACCGGGTCCCGGGTGCAGCAGTCTCCACCAGCGCCACCCAAATCACACCGTACTGTACTGTGAATGGTGAGCCCACTGGAAGTTATTTGGGCCATGACAATGCTATGTGGTGTGAATCACGACGTCAAAATGACAGAAAAAGAAAATCTAATCTTGAATCTTTAATCTATGCTCAGAGCACCTTAGTCTTTCCTTGTTTTCAAATCTTATGAAGTGCCCTACTGCCCCCCACTGGAAATACAGTTGTAACTGCTCGGGTTTCTTTGACCCTTTCACAATCTAATGATGTGTCCAACATTCTATTACTTAGATCACATCTTTTTCCTACATTTTTTTTTGACCAGGTCACCATAGACAGACCTGTATAATCCAATAATCCAACCCCTAGGTGGCGTTTATGCTCTAAACATGGTTGCAGAGATAACAAACAACAGAGTGGGGACGGCGCCCCCAAAAGTTTAATAAACAGTAATGACAAAGGAAATTACATTGTTTAGTTAGTGTTAGTGTCTTAACAGCAGAGTAATGATAGCTACAACAGTCTTGGTTAAGACAACTGACAAATTAAAATTAAACGTGTGAAATATTGATTTTTTTTTTTCTTTTTATCATGTTCCACCTCTACTTTCAATAAATGTAGGAGGGGAGAAAGAGCATGAGTGAGATATGAAGCTCACGTCTCTCTTGTTTTTGCCATCCTGTTGTTTACAGAGCAGATCTGATATGGAATCATTTTACAGTGGGTGTGAAAAATAAACCAGCTGTGAGGGACCATCCTACGTGAAGTGAGGAGGCAGTGAACATCTTGACTTATATAATGAGAGAGAGAGTTCATGGAATACAGCTGTAGAACTCTCCCACACTCTTCTCTCCCTGTAAACATGAGCTGAGGGTCAGCTCAGAGTGGGACCCTCAGCTGCTCACTGTTATCTACTGCTGCAAGATGGAGAAAAAAAAAATAAAAATGCCGGAACACAACACACGCTGCTACTGACGCCAACCACCTGACACTGTTTTCTCCTAAAAGGAAATCTATCGTAGTCCATTAGTGAAACTAATGCAGATTGTACCTGGCCAGCGAAGAAGCCACACACACCGATGATGCAGAGGATGTTGAAGACAGCTGAGCCCACGATGGTTCCCACCCCCACGTCACCTTTGGTGATGAAGACGCCTACAGGACACACACACACACACACACAAACACATATTATGTTAAAATATCTTTAACTAAATGGTCCTTGAAATAAAAAATCATTTTAAAGACCTGACATTGAGGCTGTTTCGTGGTTTCTGTTCAGTTTATATAACACCTACCCTCAGCCCTCAGTCTAACCTGCAGTCATTTCAAACGTTGAATCTGCAAGATCAGATTCTTTATGCACAGTTGTTTACATGATAGATGACACTATCATGATAACGCTGTGCAGACACTGAATATTGACGCTCACTCGTGTATCAATTTGGAAGATGTCGTCCAGTCACTGTCAGCTGATGCGATCAGTCTGTCATCAATTCCTCTACTTGAGGCTGGAGTTGCTGCAGCCCACTCTTCAGCTTTGATCCCCCTAAGATGGTGGTCACCAACCTAGTGATGGGGAGCACCTGGTAGCTCCTGTTACCTGAGGTGCCTGAGGTCAACAATGAAATATCTTGAGGAGAGGAGTTTAGGTATCTAAGGTTACTTTTGAGGGATTAAATCTAAGTTAAATCTAACTAAGTACCTAACTATCTATCTACCAACCTGCCTATCTATCTATCTATCTATCTATCCATCCATCCATCCATCCATCCATCCATCCATCTATCTATCGGTAATGCTTACGGTCAATCCATATTCCTACACCCACCCATGGTCAGGTCGCTGAAATTAACTTTCTTCGTAGGGTGGCAGGGCACTCCCTTAGAGATAGGGTGAGGAGCTCCTTCACTCAGGAGGAACTCACAGTAGAGCTGCTCCTCCAAATAGAGGGGAGTCAGTTTAGGTGGCTTGGGCATTTCCATTGTATGCCCCCCAGGTGCCTCCCTCAGGATGTGTTCAGGTCCCATGCCACTGAAAGCCAACACAGAGGAAGATCCAGGACAAGCTAGGCTAAATATGCTGGCCAGCTGGCCTGGGGACGCCTCAGGACAAGATGAGCTGGAAGAAGTGTCTAGGGAGAGGGAAATCTAGGCATCCCTGCTCTGACCATTGCCCATGCAACATGGTCTTCAATAAGCAGGTGTAGATAGATGGATGGAAGTTTGGACAAGATTTTATACTTAAAATAGGGCTGCTCCAAAAAAGTTGAGAAATACTGGTTTAAAATACAGAGCCAAATTGGTTTGGAGTTTCAGTGTCATAATTCAACTGCCACAAGAGAACATAGTTTGTGTTTTTTTATATACAATCAGCAGTTCACATCCATTTATCCATTTTTATCAGCTTATCTGCTACCAGGACGCAGACCCAGCAGTCTCCACAACTGCCACCCAAATCGCATTACACCAAACCGGCCAGTTTGCTGTTTTCACATGCAAAATAGCATCTCTAATCTAATACATGGGTCATTTTGAGTGGACCAATTCAGTCAGTGCTCAACATGGATCAAGCCCAACTGAGAACAGTATTCTGTAAAGGTTTCTTTCCTTCCTGAAACAGCTACAGCCTGTGGGTCCGATAAGTTTAACAAACTGTGGCGAGATGAAGTCACTCTACGTACCAATGACTGAGGTGAAGAGCTCCGGGGCCGAACTGCCAGCAGCCATGAAGGTCGCACCTGCTACATCCTCACTCAGGTGGAGACGCTAAGAGACAAAGTCAGAGGACTGTGTTACATTGAGATAAAGACTAGAGTATGCTCATACTCCTTCATGCAGAGATGAATGGAAATAATTCAAGGGGAGTAAAGAGCAACAGTTGTTTTGTGTCCTGAGAAACACGAGCAGTGAGATGCTGAGTACGATACCTCACATATCTTCTCCAGTGATGGAACAAAATAGTCATCACAGACAACAGCCAGGGCACAGAACATGTAGATGGTCTGTGCAGAGAAAGAGAGAGAGAGAGAGAGAGAGACAAAGAGAAACAGATCATAAAAGTAAATGTCTTCATCATTGGAAAAGAGAGTCCATAAAAAGACATCAGATACATAAGGCAAAATGGGACAAATTCCCATACAGCACAACATGATTTGATACAATACAATATGATAAAATATAAAATGATAATAAATGGCAGCCAGCAACAATATATATTAAGAAAAAAAACAACAGTCGTTCAATCTATCCATCCATTTTCACTTTTTCCTGTGTTGCAGAGGCAGCAGTCTCCATGACTGTCACCCAAATCACAGCGCACTGCATTATACCCTTCTGCAGGTGGGGAGCCCACTCTAGGTCAACCGCCCTAACTGGGATTTGAACTTACTCAGGAGGTGAATGGAACAGTAGTTCATTCATTCATCTTCTTCTGCATGTAACCTGGCAGCTGGTGGATACAAACCTGAAGCCCTACGGACCCAAGACCGCATCCTTAACCACTAAGGCACCACTGCCGACGGAACAGAAGTTGTGTTTGATAATTTAACATTTTCCCTGGTATTTAATCTTCAATGGATTAGGAAAACATTTTCGTTTTGTCATTTTATTGTGCTGCTGGAGCTAAAAGATGATTTTGCACCTCACTCTTGACTAATGGCAACATCTCCTGCAGGTAAAGACATGATTGAAAGATACTTGTGATTGAAAGATACTTGTGATTGAAAGATACTCATTCACAACTGGAGGAAATTTCCTGCTTCGCCTTTTTCTTTTCAGAAGCTATTTCAATATCCACAGAAGAACAAGTTACATTAAAAATAAAAATGAATAAAGAATCAGGGGCAGAGATATTCTCCTGAATATCTGCCACGGGACCATTAGCATATCCTCAAGAAGACAACGCTAGATTTCCTGACAAACCCTTTTTTAAACTGTCTTGCTGGGTTTGTTGATTTTAATTTCATGAGACAGCCCTTTGTTTTGTATTATTCGGAGACGGTAACAGTCCTCCTGCGGTCGATTCATTATCGTTCGTCAGCTGTCACAAATCACATCCTTTTCCTTTGTCACATCAGTCATGCAGAGAAGTGAGGAAGGCGCAGAGCCGTGCTGATCAAGAGTAAAAAAAAAAAAACATCAAGGAGAGACAGCAGACTGAATGTTTACATGTAGAAAATGGGATTTCTATTTCAATACTTTTTGCTAATGAACGTTTAAAATATACTGCTTGGGCTGAGACGAGCACTAGGACGTCTTCCATTCTGAAATCGTTATTGTTCAGCACTGTCTTTTTGTGCTTTATGGTTTAGGTTTGTGCGTAAAGGAAAAAAAAATCTTTGGTTATTAGATGATAATTATGTTATAATGGCCATAACGTACGCTACAGAGTGTTACCGTTCAGAAAATGTGTTTTATTTTTCATCTTTTATACTTTATAATTTACTTTTATACTATCAGCAATAGCAGTATTTAGTTGTTAGCATTATTTCTAAGGTCTGTGTCTAACAGTGGAGTATTTCCATCATATTTTTTAGACTGCACCTTGAAGGATCTGCAATGACCCACATTGTTGGCCTTTTAAAACCCGGCATAATCATGTAGTGGTTAAACGGCCCACTAGGGGGTTGTTGCTTTATGCACGGCAAAGATCCCCAGAGATATAGCTCTGCTAGTATGAGCTTCCATTACAGTCAGATCAACTCAGCGAGGGTCAAGATGAATGTCTCAACCTACTGCGTGTTTTGCAGCGTGCAGGTTAAAGCAACTAAAAAGGTTCCTCTGTTGGTCCTACATTGTGCACTGACCCCTGCTGGGCTAAGGGAGATTGGGCCACTTAGCTAGTCATGCAAGAAAGGCGAAAAAAGAGAGAACGTCTGGTTTTTGACTGATTGATCACAGTCTACTGGCATATGGGTAATAACCTTAGTAATGTTGACTTGAAGTCCTACTCATTCACTGTGATACAGGGCCAGGTTCACAGGACAGGACAGTTGTGAGACCAGCTGTGATGTACGGTTTAGAGACACTACCAATAGGCAGAAGACAGGAGGCAGAGCTGGATGTGGAGGAGTTAAAGATGCTGAGGTTCTCTTTAGGTGAGACAAGGATGGACAGGATCAGGAATGAGGTCATTAGAGGGACAACACAGACAGGAAGGTTTGGAGAAAATGTTGAGGAGCCAAATTGAGATGGTTTGGACATGTTCAGAGGAGGGACAGTGGACAGTGGTAGAAGAATGATCCTAGAGATGGAGCTACCAGATTGATGGATGCAGTGAAGGAGGACATGGAGGTAGCTGGGGTCAAAGTAGTAGAGACAGAGGACAACGCTAACATTTCACAACGTCTGCATTGACATTATGGGTAATTTTTCCATTTAGCCAGTCAGGACAGTCTGTGGACTTACACAGAGGACGTGCAGAGCCACAGCTCCTTGGGTTCTCTCCTCAACGGTGAACAGATCAGTGGGAAATTCGTGCACAGCTGAAAGACAGAAAAACCTGGTATTAGACCTTGTGTTGAACCAAAACACGGGGAACATGTTGCCAGCAACCTGAAGATACAGATCATGACAGAATGAAAGGTTACACAAGTGAAAGTGTGTGACATTTTTGACTGTGTCCCTCTGGAGACTTGTTGTGAACCCGCAGAGAACAACTGTCTGCATAAAAAAAGAAAGGGACGCTGTCGACAAAGTGAGGGCACAGAGAGGAGACAGCAGAGTAAAAATAGAGGGAGGGATATTTAGAGTACACACAGGGACACAAAGTGGGGTGGATAATAGGAAGTGATATAGGAAAGGTGCTGGGAGTTCAGCTAACATTTTAAAGCCCTCTTTAGTGTGTGAAAGTGTGGGGGGGAGCGGGCAGCAGAGCAGAGAGGAGGAGTGGGATGGTGAAAAGGCAGGAAATTGGCAGATGGAGGCACACTCCAAACAGTTATAGGTAGAATGTGATGGAGCTGCAGTCATGTGACCAAGAGACCAGTGACATATTGTTGACTGAGGTACGGGGCTGGGATGAGGATCGTCCCAGCAGCAGCCCGTAGGAGACGATTATTGACTGACGAGTCTCTGCTGAGAGCTGATACATAATTTAACAATTCAGACACCTGAAGTAGTCCTGGACAGTAGATGTAGTCCTGGACAGTAGATGTAGTCCTGGACAGTACTAGCCCCTGCGGGGAGCCTGAGGGCCCAGCTGCTGACTACACCAGGAGTAGAAAATTGTCTACTTCTCGAAAAAGAGACAGAGACGTAACCAAAGATGGCTATTCACAACCACTGAGCATATATTGTCTTCTTTTTTTTTCAGTGGTTGCCACGGCGAGTCCACGATTTCCATCTCACCCTGTCCTCATTATCCTCAACTCTGACTCCAACTACCTCCACATCCTCCCTCGCCGCATCCATCAATCTCCTCTTTGTCTCTTACCAGGTAGCTCCATCTCTGGGATCTTTCTTCTACCAAATTATCCACTGTCCCTCCTCTGAACATGTCCAAACCATCTCAATCTGGCTTTTCTCCTGTCCTGCCTGTCTGTGTTGTCCCTCTAATCACCTCATTCCGGATCCTGTCCATCCTTGTCACCCCCAAAGAAAATCTCAGCATCTTTAACTCCTCCACCTCCAGCTCTGTCTCTTGTCTTCTACCTATTCCTAGTGTCCCTAATCCATCCATCATGGCTGGTCTCACAACTGTCCTGTAAACCTTTCCCTTCACCTTAGCTGACTCTCTTCTATCACACACACATATATACTGTGTTTATCAAGGTTTTATTTTATACACTGTGCATAAGCAAATGCAGTAGGAGGCCTTAGTGCTACTCATGAGAATCAGACCTTCTGACAAAGCGTAGGATTGTTAACCCACAATAGGGAACGTGAGTTGGAATTGGGCAGTGGTGGCCTAGTGGTTAAGGCCACTTAAGGCCACTAGGTTCGAATCCACCAGCTGTTAGGTTGCCACTGAGCATAGCACCGTCCCAACCCACATCACTTCTTGTGGGCTCACCACCCACAGGAAGGCTCACAATATGGTGCAATGTGATTTGGGTGGTGCCCCTGGTGCCACACATGTGACCCAGCAACAGACAAGCTGAAGAAGATGAATGAATGAGCTGGAATTAGAGCGTCGTAACGCAGGTTAGTTTTACCCTACTGATGATGTGACGCTGCAATAGCAAATAAAACACCATTAATGCAGCTCATGCTAGTTTATTATATGCTTGATAAATGTAACCCACTAAGAAATAAATTAGAAATCAATATTTTTTATTTTTTAAGAAATGTGTTTACTGTTGATACAAGGTGTAGGATCTCAATCTTTTATTTATCAAATAAACACCATGATAACTAATAACACAATGATACTTTGAAACTTACACATATCAAACCAAGAGAAACAGCATTGTAAACAGTTTTGCTGATCTACCAGTTCAGAACCTCTTCCATCTGATGAGCAGGTGAAAGGGCCTGTTCACCACGCTCCTCTGAGAACTTGTAAGGTGGACCTGACTCTCGCTGCAGCTGAACCTGAGCTCCATAGCAACTATGAGTTTGTCTCTGATGAGCCAGAGGTGGGCACAATGCCATATATATCTATATATAATCAATCTCCTCTTTGTCTCCTACCTGGTAGCTCCACATCTAGGATAATTATCCGTCCAATATATCCACTGTCCCTCTCATTCTGGCTTCTCTAGCTTTTTCTCCAAACCTTCCTGTCTGGGTTCTCTAATGACGTCATTCCTGATCTGATCCTGTCCATCTTTGTCTCTCCTAAAGAGAACCTCAGCATCTTTGACACCTCCAGCTCTGCCTATTGGTAGTCCATAGATTTCTAATCCATGCTTCAAGGCAGGTTTTACAACTGCCTGTAAACATTTTCCTTAAAAAAAACTGATAAAAACAGTAATAATATTTTATTTAATCTGTAAAACTGCATACTCTGGAGTTATTCTTAGCACTAATTATCCCGGACCATTATCTAAGCCATCACAGGTATAGAAACAAAAGACCCGTCCCACAACACAGGACCATTCTCTTTGAGCTGACTCTCTTCTATCACAGATCACTCCCGACTCTTCTCTCAGTATCTAAACTCCTCCACCTTCTCCACCTCTGCTCCTTGTAACCTCACCATGCTAATGTCTTCCCTTTCATTCACACACATGTACTCTGTCTTGCCACGACTGACCTTCATTCCTCTTCTGTCTAATGCAAACCTCCACCTCTCTAGGTTCCCTTCTAGTTGCTGTCCATGGAGACTCCTGTCTGACCTCATCTGTTGATCTGTCCATCACTAAAGCAAACAAAAAAAAGGGTTCAGGGCTGATCCTTGATGAAGTCCCACCTCAACTTTAAAGTTTTCTGTCCTTTCAACAGCACACCTCAACATTGTTTGTGCACCAATCTAACATACTTCTCTGCCACACCTGACTTCCTCATACAAAACCACAGTTCCTCGCTTGGCACCCTGTCATAGGCCTTTTCCCAATCTACAAAAAACACATGGAGCACTTTCTGACCCTTTTCTGTACTCCTCCATCACCATCCTCAAGGCAGATATTACATATTTGGTACTCTTTCCAGACATTAAAGCATACTTGTTAGGCAAAAATAAGGGGACCAAGGCTGAAAAACCAAACCTCCCCAAAAACGAATTATGTCATTTATTAGTACGATTGCATTTATGGCAATGACTGTAAGATTACCTTGATTAAAACAATAGAAAACTATAAAAATATTAAGCACATTCCAACAATGCACGTGACAAAATGTTAACCCTGACCCCACTGATGAGTACCTCAGAGGAGGTGATCTTTTTTGTTAGCTGCTCAAACCCGGCCAAGAAGACAATGTTCTCTTGTTAAACCCTACTGGTGTAAAGTGAATGTTGCAGCCAAGACTCGCTTTTTGTGAAAAGATGCTTTCCTTCCTTTCAGCATAGAAATCAGGATGCTTGGATTTCAGACCCAGTGTGGAGAGATTATTTGCAGGTAAACCCTCCCTAGAAATGTCTGGTGAGATTGTGGGTCTTCCTCTGATATATTGAAATATATACATCCTCACCACAGATTTGTTGACACTTAGAGACAAGCCTGTTTCAGCTGTGGTTTCTCTTGCATCACCATAACGTCCTGTTTTTGGCCCTATGAAAAATGAGCTTTTGGGACCTTTTTTGACAAAAATTGTAGTCAAATATTTGGTGCATCCTGTTAATTAGAACCAGATGTAAACGTTGTGATGATCTCAGTGTTGTTACAACTTAGTCTAAAGTAGTGGCTCGAACCATCCAGGGTCCAATATTTCAGTGATTTCTACTGTAAATACCCAGTGTCAGCTAACAGTATGGGTATTTACTCCCTGTCCACACACTATCATCACATGTGTCCCCGTACACACACCACTCTTTCAAACATCCCATGTTGCCCAGGTTATTTATAGTCGATAGAGTGGACCAGTGCTGAGGGTCCTTGGTGATTTCCACTCCGTTTCTGATCTCTAAATATAAACCCCCGGAAGAGAACATTTTTTGCACCATCTCCTGCCAAGGTACAAGAATAATGATCAACTGAATCATACTACTTACGTAGGCTTCAATCTATATTCTAGGAAACCCTACTATTTTAACTTTTTTAAGGCAAAGGTAAAACAAAACATCAAAACATGATACAAATAGAATTCATTGTAACACATCAAACCTAACAGGTGGCACTGCAAGCAGACACAGACAGAGCAACCAGATACCAGAAGAAGAAAAAGCACACATGCGAAAAAAATAAATAAATAAATAAATCTGTCATCTTGGAGTACTCTTTGCACCTGCAGCACAAACACGACTCCACTACTGCCATTGTTATTGCTAGTGTCTGCAGTCTTCCAGGTTCTTCCAGTCACATGATGGTGACTTCATTGTTGTAAGAGAGTGTCATCCCAGGGCACCCAGAATGCCAGTGTCATCTAGATGAGGAGCAGTATCCATAGAATACTATACTCTGTTTTGACCTAGTGACGTTCCTGTGAGATGCTCTGGTTAGAGTCTTCTAAGAAGATCAGAAAAAGATCATCGGAGGAACGGCAGATATGAGTTTGTTCTGACTAAGAACCTTTTTTTGAAAAGGACGGCTGAGTCCAGGCCTGTTGAGCTGGATTTCCTGTGTGAAGAATCAATCTTTATTGGTTCAATTATTAAATGGATGCAAATAAAGTAAATGTAATTGTATTTTTGTTTGTGTATTGTACAGTTGGGGATCTTGAACTCGCAACTCATTGGATTTTAATTATAAATTTAAAAACAAAAATTATCAATTATAAAAATATTGTGAGAGTTTTCATTTCCTAGTAATGACAAGACATTTCCTGTGATCCTTTTAAATTTCCGTTTATCCTAAGTGGGTTTACGACACCAAAGTTTCAGATTTCTGGGGAAGAGTGAGCTAATGTGATTAGGTCCACTCCTTACAATGTTGATATTGGACATGGACAACTCAATGACAGGTGTCCTCATAACCATTGGTTGTCAGGGGGTGGATGGTCTGCTCAGACAAAAGGAACCAGTGCCATCGCCTTCTTGACGAACGAATAAACTTGTTGTTATTGCTACCTGTTGTCATCAAGTTGGTAAATTAATAATAAAAGAATGGAGGGGGTTTTCATTTATGTGTTTATATTTTAGGTTATTAGGTTAAAATACACTTCAATGACCCAGCACCAGGTAACTGTCAAACACTAACACCCAGCCAGGGATTTGGACCCTGGACTCGGGTTCTGCAGCCGATGTTCAGCCTTTGGTCATTCAGGACAGCTTAACACGCAGACAAACCAAACGTCAGCACTTCAACAAGGTCAATCCTCCCCACAATTCATGAGGCCAGGTTGAGCCACATCACCGTGTCCTTTCAATGCAATGATGCTGACTCACATTTGAAAAGCTTTTGTCACCATGGCAACGGAAACCAGAGCAGGTTAATCGGAGTCTTTTGAACGCGTTCAAAGCCGAACTCCCGGTGATTCATCCCTGTGGTACATTCACATCAGCTGAATGAGCGGCGTGATCGCAGCTGCTCAGCTGCGTTCACGGATGTGGACTTGGACGTTCATCAGGAGTCACGCCGATGGAACACAAGCATCAACACAGCAGTTCTCCTGTTCGCTCGCGGAATAATTGGATGAAATATAAACGTCAGCAGTGGTTAAGAATGTTGGGGCTTCAACAGTTCCAGGTCAACTTTACAGTATGGAATTATGGGCAGTTGGTGGCCTAATGGTTAAGGAAGCGGACTTGGGTTCACAAGGTGCCCGGTTCGAATCCCCCTACTGCCGAGATACCACTGAGGTCCACTGAGCATGGCAATGCTCCTCGGGCGCTCAAAGCTGCCCACTGTTCACTTTGGTGATGGGTTAAATACAGTGGTGACATTTGGTTGTGTGCAGTGGAGTGAATCACAATGTCACAATGACCAGGAGTTTGCTTCCCTTTAACTTTGTCCTATTAGGACAAAAACTGAGGCTAAAGCACAACTACAGATGGATGTTCAACACACAGTGGACTTACGAGTGTGTCTGTATAACAAGTACATTTTAATTTAAAAAACTGTATATTTTAGTAGTTGGCTTTTTAGCAACTACAGTGGTGGCCCGACTGTCAAGGATGCGAATATGGGTCCGTTCCACCAGCTGCCGGGTTGCCACTGCGTTGCTCTGATCATGACACCGCCACGACCCACAGTGGGCTCACCACCCACAGGAACACTCACAGTATGGAGCAGTGTGATTTGGGTGGCAGTGGTGGAGACTGCTGTGTCTGAGACCTGGCAACGGACAAGAGGATGAATGAATGAATGTGTTTTTTTTTTTCAATCCTCTGTTATTTTCTCCTGTTTTGTAAGTTTTCTTTCTCTCAAAACAATAGGTCGAGGGATGTAACAAGTGAACCAGTATTCCACCTGCTCTAAAGCCAGAGTTGCATTTTGGCCTGAAGTGAACCAGGCAAACAGCAGAAATGAACAAAGGGAAAAAAAAAAAAAACAGAGTTCATGATCCCCCCACGCACAGTCACACTTTCTCTTCCTGTCCTCAGGCAAAGAATCAGCAGAAGCCAGCGTGAAGTGAACCTGCTGAGCTAATTGTTGTGATGGATTTGTGTTATTCTCCAGAGCACAGGGCTCCTGCTCCTGCCATAACACACACAAAAAAGATGATTTTGTCGATGCACATGTACTAGACTGCTGTGAAGAAAGTAAGAGTGTTGTGCTGGGAGCAGCAGCAGCAGCTTTTGTACTGGAGCAGAGTGGATTTCTCAGATGAAGTGGCTCTGGACACTGTCTAAGTCAATTTTGCATTTGATTAACAGGAGGCTTCTGTGCAACTATTAAATGAGCAAAAGTGTTTTGTTTTTTTTTCTTGCAGTAATGAATTCATCGACAACGTTAGGTAACACTGACTAACCTGCCTCTAGGCTGACGGCCCACATGGAGCTAAGAAGTGATGAAGAAACACACAGAACACACCAGCTCCAACCCTCAGGTACACGTAGGGCAGAAAGTAGAGCTTCAGCAGCCTCACATTCATCATGTGTGTTCCGAAGGCTCCCCCTCTAATGGTTGGTCTCACAGCCTCACATGTGAACGCACCACATTCCTCACAGGGAAGCCCTGATTAAGTCACAGCCACCGCCTGTCCTAAAATGGAGTGTTGCGTCGGAGCGGAGCTGAGCGCAGGAGAGAGAATCTTTAATAAAGATGGGAGGAAGGAGGTGGAGCTGGAGCAGGAGGTGGTGGTGGAGATGGAGGAGGACTGCCTCATGAAGAAGCACCCAGGAGAGAAGAGGCACGTGGAGGAAGACCTCTATCTGTCCAACCACGGAGGCCATGAGATCATGTACGGAGCTCCTCGCCAGTTTCTATCAGCTGGGTTTAAGCAGTGTTTCGAACGGAGCGCACGACAAAGACAAGATCCAGATCGTAGACCAAGAGATCCTGTCATGTGAATAAAATTATTTTAATTATTTTTTAATTATTTTCTCCATAATATACCAATATCCCAAATATTTAATTTCCAATTCCAACAGCAAGCAATACTGTTACTGTATATGCAGCCCATTCCCTGATCCTGAGACACCTCAGGATCTATGCATTGTGTAATGGGATTTTCATTATCGGAGAAAAAAATAAATAAGGATGCAAAAGCAAGATTGCACAATTATGCTAATACTGGGCCAATAATATTGGTCAACCAATGTTATCAAACATCCCTGCTATATATTCTTTGCTTAGCAGCCGCGTAGCAGTGGTTTCTTGGTGGTTTAGGGAGCTGACTTTGGTCCAGAAGGTGTCAGGTTTAAGTCCAAAAAGCAAATTAGCACTGAGGTGCGTTGTGCATGACACTGTCCCCACACACACACCCTTGCTCTCTATGGTGATGAGTAAACTGCAATGGTGAAGAATTAATTTCCACTTTCTCCGTCAATACCATTTAAAACAACAACATCAAGAGACCAGAGTGATCTTCGAAGCAACCACTCAAAGCAACTGCAGCAACTGTGTGAAGGCAGTACTTAATAATAATTACCAAAGCAAAGCTGTCCTCATTTTGAAGGAATTTATCATGTATCTGCCCTGGAAAGTATCCGCATCTCTATTTCATTTGTATTATCTGCTCCACCTTCCTTCTAGGTATTGTCAGCAACAGCCTGTACTTATTTGTATTTGATGATGTAACTCTGTCAGACCCATCAAATACGGGTGGTAGATGGGATGGGTTTGATCCCATGTGTCTTCACTCTGTTATGTTTTATGTAGCAATTATTATATTTAATAATCCATCCATCTCTTTTCAGCTACATATCTGTTAACAAGTAGAAGGGGGCAGCAAAGACCACCGCCCAAAACATACCCCACCATACCAGCCCCTGACTGGGATTTGATCTTATCCAGGAGATGAATCCTGGAGTTGCACACCAATGACAAAGATGTTCATCTCTGTTCTCTGTATTTTTTACTCCAACTACCTCCATGTCTTCCCTCACTGCATCCATCAACCTCCTCTTTGTCTCCTACCTCCTACCCATTTTTCCACCAATATATCCACTGTCCCTCCTCTGAACATGTCCAAACCATCTCAATCTGTCTTCTCTAGCTTTTTCTCCAAACCTTCCTGTTTCACCTCATTCCTGATCCTGTCCATCCTTGGCTCTCCTAAAGAGAATCTCGCCATCTTTAACTCCTCCACCTGCAGCTCTGTCTCCTGTCTTCTGCCTATTGGTAGTGTCCCTAATCTATACATTAGGGCTGGTCTCACAACCTTTTCTATTCACCTAACATATTTCATCACCACAGCATCGCACATTCATTGTATTTAATATTAAATTTAATGCTCTGTTGGACGTGTGAAGGTGCCTAAAACACTCCAGTAACAGGACACACAGGACAGTTGGTGTTTACCACTACATGCTTTGCCAGAACCACAAGGCTCTATCCCTGCCCCAGATGTCTGTGGGCACCAAAAGCTGAAGTAACTTTTAAAAAAAAATAAATTAAAACAGTAATGACGTTTTATAGAACCTGTGAAATCACATAATATGGAGTCAATCTCAGCACTAATCAAGCTGATCCAGTCTCTCGCCCCAGATTGAAAAACAAAAGACCCGTAGAACAATGCAGGATTGAACCAGTCCTCCTCCAGCTACAGTATGAGGCAACAGCAACAACCGCTGTCCAGCGGAATGATGCAGTTATTTTCTATAACAAGATAAATCTTGCTTTGACATAAGGGTTAGAATAGGGATAGAGTGCAGCTATACCATTGAAGGCCAGCGGGGAAATAGCTTGAACTTTGAGCTCTGCTTCTCTTCCAGATGACAGTGACTAACCCACATAAGGCATACCTGTCTCTTATACACATCTAGATGTGTATAAGAGACAGGTCCCTGATCCATACATTAGGGCTAGTCTCACAACCTTTCACCTAACATATTTCATCACCACAGCATCGCACATTCATTGTATTTAATATTAAATTTAATGCTCTGTTGGACGTATGAAGGTGCCTAAAACACTCCAGTAACAGGACACACAGGGCAGTTGGTGTTTACCACTACATGCTTTGCCAGAACCACAAGGCTCTATCCCTGCCCCAGATGTCTGTGGGCACCAAAAGCTGAAGTAACTTTTAAAAAAAAATAAATTAAAACAGTAATGACGTTTTATAGAACCTGTGAAATCACATAATATGGAGTCAATCTCAGCACTAATCAAGCTGATCCAGTCTCTCGCCCCAGATTGAAAAACAAAAGACCCGTAGAACAATGCAGGATTGAACCAGTCCTCCTCCAGCTACAGTATGAGGCAACAGCAACAACCGCTGTCCAGCGGAATGATGCAGTTATTTTCTATAACAAGATAAATCTTGCTTTGACATAAGGGTTAGAATAGGGATAGAGTGCAGCTATACCATTGAAGGCCAGCGGGGAAATAGCTTGAACTTTGAGCTCTGCTTCTCTTCCAGATGACAGTGATGACCTTGGGAGGATGAGAAATGTGATGGATGATGGTTGTTTTGCGTAATGAGCTCACCAGAGAATTGACCTTCTCTCTAAAGGAAGGTCAATTGTCTCCAACAGAAAAGGGAAGAGACAAATGTTCTGAGCATCTGCAGCAGTGGCCTCCCTCGATCACACCGTGGACACAGCAAACCGAGGAGACCCAGGCCTTACATTCATCCTCCACCCAGCTTTAAAAAATAACTGTTTTATATGGAGCTGGCGCTCAGGTGACAGAGCTGTGAGCGCCCCCCTGAGTCAGGCATGTTCTAAAGGTAGAACCTGACTGTTTGTTGTAATATTTCTTATAATATAGCAGGTGGTTTTCAAAAGGTAGACCTTATGGAGACACCAAAGCTCGGGTAAAACCTGACAAAGAGGCTTGAAAAGAAAAGCTGGGGCAGACGCAGGGGGTAGAAACAGCTGAGTTATGCAGGGTGTCAGCACCTGCTGCAGGCCGAGCTCATGACGAATCATCTAACCACGATCTGGGCTACCCACCATTAAAGCCAAGTCCCAACATGTGGGCCAATCATTTGTTTTTCTCTCTCTCTCTTACCTGGGGCAGTGCAGTTCTTGGGTTCTTCAAACTCCAGCTCCTCCAGGCTGCTGTTGTCCATTTCCTGCAGGAGTCTCCTTCCTCCCCATCGCTCTTTGTCCTGGCTGACATCGCGGGACACATCAAAACCTAGGACAAAGAAAGCGGGTTGAATCTGTTTGGGTAAATCTCGTCATCCTGATAGGAGTGAGGGATTTTGTGTTTGCTCAACACAACATTGTCCTGCAAGACGTGGCGTGAGGGTATCACAAAATCCACAATTATCGTGTTTTTGGAGCACTAACTAATTTACCATATCATAACTTTTCCACCAACGACTCTGTTAGTGTCAAATTCTGCCTATTGTAACAACATGTCAAGGCCAACAAACAGAAGTCAGAGAGACACCAGTCAATGGGTTTGAAGTAAGAAGGACTTAGAATAATTATGTAAATCAGTAATTATTAGTACTTTGTGAAAATATGTGAACACAATGTCTTGATTTTGCCAAATTTGCAGGAATCACAGGTAGGTTTCTTGAGATCTTTACCTTGGTATTCTCTTTTTTAGGACCAGAGGAGCTGGTGTGAATGTTCAGCCTCATTTTCACACACTTTCTCATTCTAACTTTTCATTCAAACTCACTTCTGTCCCCCTGGTGGTTAACTGTTACTTCTGTCCTACTTCCAAAACTTTTCATCTCAAACCATGTGACTTGGTCCAGTTTTTGTAAATAGTGGATACTTTCATCTCAGTCCCCAGGTTCTAAAAAAAAAAAAGCCGCACCGTTCCTAGAGGTGGTCAAACATCCAGGACATCCAGGGACAGTTGGTCTGTACCTTCAACCTTAGCAGCAGATCCAGTAGTTTCGGCAGCAGCCAGGTTTGCATGCCACCTCCCTTCCTCCACTCCCTCCTATCTTTCTCTATCTTGCACAGAGAGCCAGAGGACGAGTGTGGGAATGATTAATGTGCCAAAGCGGGGAGACACTGAGTGCTCCGCTTCCAGTCCTACAACGGTGAGCTTGATTTAGCAGGAACTTCATTACACGCATCATAAATAATCAACACTAATTGATGTACTGGCAAGCTGATTAAGAGTTAACGAGAAACACAACGGGGACAAGGGAAGTGCATTAAATGTCCCCATGTCGTCTCTTGTTTGATTCCAACATCTTACACATGTTGGGAACGCTGTTTGTGCATTTCCTCTGGGGAATTTGTTTGTGGCAAAGTAAAAAAAAAAAAAAAAAAAAAAAAGCACCAATGATGCAGGAACTACTGTATGACTGTTTAAATATTCATGTAAGGCTTTTGTCCACGGAATGGGTAATAAATAATTCCCACTGCATCTGAAGCTGATACTGTAATCACATGAAGTGACAGAGTATGATTAAAAGATAAAAACCCAATGTTATGAACGGCCTTTAACCCTTAATGATCTGCAAAGAACTTACACTGCGAGTATTATTTTCCATCCTGTGAGTGAAACAAACTTTATATCTCACTTTTTGTGACTAACAGTTAGTCGTGTGACTGTTGGGTTGCCAGTTGGAATCCTGGCGCTGCAACAAAGATAGGTTAAATACAGCGAACACTTGTATTGTGTGTTTGTACGACGACAAGTGAAGGTGCTGTCTCTTGGTACTGAACTGTACAGTAAAACTGAAATATCTCAGACTTTCAGTAACTTGTGGGGAGTGCTGGAAATCTTTTGTTTGCTCAACAAACCACAAAAGCGGGATTTGAACCTGCAATTCTCCTGGTTAATCTTCTTTTATCATCCATATCTTTACATTTCTTGAGCCATTTCATCTTTCATCCAAGAGGATTCTTCAGTTCTCACTGACCACTGGGGAGCGCTAGTGTTTTACCTCAGAGAGGCTAATAAGCAGGACTTAGAGGTGTGATGGACCACACCCATTTACAGGTGAGTTGGATGCACAGTCACAAGTTTAGAGGTGTAAAAGGGGTGTAGTATAGGTCAGGGATTCTTAACCTTTTTGGCACCGATCCCCAAATTTTTCAGTGTCGAGTGACCTGGGGCCCTTAATAATAGCAGTTTATAAATTTCACGGCCCTCTAGGGGGCGCTTGCGGTCCAACTTTGGGCCGGGGCCCAATGGTTCAGAATCCCTGGTATAGGTATCACCTGAGTGATACTTTGTTTTCTTGTTTGTTAGAATAGGTTGTTTCCATTTTTATGGTGAAACTGTAGTCTGATTATCAAGGGTTGGTGGAGAACTTTCTGTGAAGAGAGATCAGAACAACACTATAGGTGGATGACAGGTTGTGTCTTTACCCGCCTTCTCTGTTGAGACCAGTTGGGTATAAGAACTGAATGCAACTGTGAAGTTGGTCAAATTTGCCAATGCTAAGTTCTTATATTACATAATCATTTTTTTTTGCTGAGGGAATTGTGATGTCTGTCATGAATACCTCTTTTTCTTTTTGATGCTATTTTGATGCTATTTTGATGCTATTTTTGCAAATAATAAAAAAAAGAAACTAGAAATATTTGTGGAGATTGGTGGATGTGTTCCAGGACAGTCCCCAAGTGGGACACAGGTAATAAAAAGCAAATTAAATTTTTCTAGATTTCCTTTAATGAACTACAACTACTGTCTCATCCAACTCTCATTTCACCGAAGTCCAAATGTTTGCTGTGGAGATGAAAATATTGTGTACATAAATCCTTCCACGATGTCTTCTGTACAGGGACATTTTATGTCACTGATTTAAAGACGTGTCGGGGGAGATTTGAAGTCAGAGTTAAAGAGGGAAACTGGGGGACGGTTTTCAGCCGCGGTGCAGTTGCATACTGTATACCCTGGGGCTCAATGCCCTGATTTCACAGTGACAACACCTGAACGTGCTGGAGCCTCTGCATCAACCAGCCCAGAATAGGTTTCCATACTTAAAGCTCAGATGAATTCCTCTTTTAGTCCACTGACTACCTGCAAGGCAGTGGTGACACTTGGACATTTGACCCACTTTGGTAAAAGAAAACAAGGTCAAATTGAGACAAAGTCAAAGCAAACTACAGAAGCTGTGGCACAAACATACTTGCTCTACAAATCTGTCAAACCCAGAACCATCCCACTGTAATGTTCCACACACGCTTATCGATTGACTCACAAAAAACGAATTAATATTACCAAATGCAGCCTTTGCTTTGGACAAGAGACAATGTCTCCTGTCATTGGTGTGAAACTCCCCTTGTGCAGGGTTGAATCCCACATCGGGTGGTGGGCTTCCAGTGGGCTCACCACCTGGAGGAAGGTACGGTACGGTGCAATGTGATTTGTATGGCAGTTGTAGAGACTGCTGCCCCTGTGTGTCGGATGAATGAATTACGAAATACAGCATCCATCCTTCTACGTAGACAGAACTTTATTTATCCCTCAGGTAATTGTGGAAAACTTAGTCGATCGTGATTGAATTTATTTCAGGAATTCCTACCGATTGAAGATATAGCTTACATTGGAATCGAATCTGGGTCTCTCGTGTGGCAGGCGAGAATTCTACCACTGAACCACCAACGCTGAGCTGAAAGGCGTATTCTTGTACCGGAAGTCGAACCAGGGCGAATACCAGGAATCCTAACTGCGAGACCATATGTAAATCTATAACCCAAAAATCAGGGGTTGCCAATTTGTGTGCCATGTTTAAACAGTACCATCAATTTAATATTTTATATTTGATTTAACAAATAGTTCACTGAATGATAGATGAAAATATCTAGGCCCTTCACCCAAACCCAAAACTCAATAAATGAATGCTTATACAGAATAAACTGCAATGCAACCTCACTGAAATCTGTGGAATAGTCACAGTGCAGTCATCCAGTTGTTGTTTTTTTTCCCCCCATGTACCCAATGTACGCTGTACCTGACACAACAAGTTACACACCTGAAGAGATACACACCGGTCAGGGAATTGTACCGACTTTCCGGTCAGATCGGAAGTCACGCAGTGACGGAGACTGTCGTGTTTCTGTGATTGGTATTCACACCAGAGAGTTGGCGTCACGAGGGAAGACGACTCGCTTCAGCCCCAGGAACCTACGCTGTGCGTTGGTTTAGAGAAGCAGTCTAGCAGTGACAAGCATCACAACATCTAATAATCATTGAGAGGTGAGTGCTGTGAATGCAGAGTGATCACTTATTTACTGTATTCTGACAGCGTCCTGGGCTTTAAGAGCAAGTTAACAATTTAGAAACCAGTCACTGTCACACAGTTGTGATTTGCCAATCCTACAGAAAGACACTTTAACCCAGACCTGGGCAATCTAAGGCCCGGGGGCCAGATGCGGCCCATTGGGCTTACTGATCTGACCTGCCAAACTTTTCCAAATCGTTCAATTAATATAAATATTACCATTATCCTTCTGTCTTTTCTTCGTAATGCCAGCATTTCGACAATAGATAAAAAGCTTGAGAATTCCAACGTTTTTGCCTTAATTCATGACTTTTACACATGTACAGTAAACCTGACCCAGTCCGCGTGTCAAACTCTAAGACCCAATGTGGCCCACGACTATTTGCCCATTCTGGCTTTAACCCAAACATGGGCAAACTAAGGCCCGGGGGCCGGATGCGGCCCATTTGCCGTTTTAATCCGGCCCGTCAAACTTGTCCAAATTTTATTGTTAATTTATATTACCGTTATCCGTCTACATTTTCCCTGCAAAGCCAGCATTTCCCCAATAGATGGTCTCGTGGAGGCTTAAAGCATTTCTCCTTTATTCAATACTTTACTCATCATTTATCTTAGTTCACGGAAATACTCAATCTTTCTGATCCCGATCTGGCCCAAGACTCAGATTTTAGCACCACCTCTGGCCTGTGAGTCAAAATAATTGCCTAGGCCTGCTTTAGCCAATCAGTACTGTTCACTTCTTAACAAGGTTGCAAGGGTTTTTCTGTTTTTTTAGCGTATAAAACTGACACAACCCATTTTTGGATTTAGCACAGACTGGGATTGGACCCGGCACCTACTGGTTGCAGATGAGGATCCTATCAGGATTGGATTAGGGATAATCTAATGTGATATTAATCAATTGCATTGATCTGCTTCTTGGTTTTCCTCGTAATGGTCTCATCCACAAATTGGTATCATATTCCTTAGACACAGAGTTAAATTGAAGGTTGTGATCGGGAGGAAGTTGCCACCCCTGAAAATGAGCCTGAGTCTGTTGGAATTGGCCACCAAAACCCGATGAACGGCCCTGTGCGGTGTAAACTCAAACGTGTCATGACGACAAACACTGATCTGATCTGATCTGAACTGATCTGAGCTGATGTTAAACTAATCTACCAGTCTGCAGGACAGGGAATGATGAGCGTCAGTTCGTGGTCTGTTTGATTGTGCGCAAATGTGCTCGTCGTGCACACGCACGGCGATTCATGCTCACCTGAATTTTCCGCCAAGTAGGAAAAGCCCTTGACGAGCAGCAGCAAACCTCCGAACAAACAAATCTGGATCAAAAGCAACTCCTTCCGCCGTTTCCGCCTGGCCCGGACCTTCCTCTGGTCCGACTGATGACGGAGTGCGGTGCCGGGCAGAGACATCTCCTCTCCCGCTGAAACGTCCGTGCACATCCCCGGAGAGAGAGAGAGAGAGAGAGCGGGAGAGAAAGGGAGGAAGAAATAAAAGAAAGAGAGGAAGAAAGAAAGCTGCTGGAATTCCCACACAGCTGACTGATGTGAGCAGAGGATGAGAAAGTGGAGGGGAGGAGTTTACACACAAGAGGGGAGGAGGTCCAGGAGAAAAAAGTTCCGAAGTGGTACCACTGTGATGCTGCTGCTGCTGCTGATGATGATGATGAGGACGAGGATGATGATGGCAGTGATGACGAGATAGGTAAGAGGAAGTGGAGTCTGAAGAGAGAGATTCCCCCGCACATAAACAGTTGTAGAAAATTCAAGAAAATGTGAATTCATTTTTCTGCACAGAGCATTAAAGACATCAAAGATAACAGTGGTATAGTGCTTTACAACGAGATGGTCACTGGTTCGAGCCCAAATTGAGAAAAAAAAACATTTACATTTGATGGCCTTAGAATTAAATAAAGACATACAAAATTAGTGATGTGTATATATATATATATGTATTTATATATATTCGTTACACATCTACTTTTATCGGTAACTAGCGCCGTTATTGTTACTTTTGTGTGAAGGGCTCGTTACTACTTACTTATTATGGTTCAAGTGGACTGTTTCGCTCCGATGGCGAAAAATTGTTTGCTGCGTATCATTGTGTGTGGTAACTCTGTAGTCGTGGTGTAAAAGACGGCTGTGCACTATGTAAATCATTGCGTTGAAAAGGAGCGATGATTGGTTGACATAGGTTAACGTATCATGCTAAGCCAATCAGAAAGAGATCTGGGCGGGTCTTTTTGCCTTATAGGGAAATAAACAGTCTGTCACACACACAGGTGACCCGGTACAGCAGCACACACCCACAAGCAAGACGAAGGCAAGTGGCAAGTTGAGGTTACAATGAAGATGCCTGTCAAAATGTCTAAACATCTATTTTCTTTTGATTGTACTGTAATGTAGAGCAAACGTAAAGCTTATTTCCAGACTCTAAGTAAAGCAACTAGTTACTTTTATAATTTAGTTACTAGTAACGTAACTAGTCACTTTTTAAAGTAACTTGCCCAACACTGTGTATATATATATTTATATATATACTTATACTTTTATATAGTTACTTATATATAGTTACTTTTTGAAGTAACTTGCCCGACACTGTATATATATATGTATATATATATATATATATATATATAGTGTTGGGCAAGTTACAGTAAAAAGTAACTAGTTAAGTTACTAGTTACTAATATATATATACAGTGTTGGGCAAGTTACTTTAAAAAGTAACTAGTTACGTTACTAGTAACTAAATTATAAAAGTAACTAGTTAAGTTACTAGTTACTAATATATATATATATGCAGTGGGGGAGGACATGGAGGTAGTTGGAGTTAGAGTAGAAGATACAGAGGACAGAGGGAGATGGAAAAAGATGATTTGCTGTGGGTGTGTGGATGGATGAGTGGATGGGTAGGTAGGTAGGTAGGTGGGTGGGTGTTATTGGCTGGATGGAAGGATGGATGGATGGTGGCCAGTGTACCCATTGTAAGAGTACCTTCAAACACACACTCAGGTGTCGGCTGAAAAAAAAAAACATCCTGTGAACAAATTATTTGTTTGATGAGGAGGAAACCTGCTAAATATTTTCACAGACCAAAACAATCTTTTTATGAATGAACCAAAGCTTCTCGGTTTGTTTGGTCGTAAACTGACTGCGAAACCATATTCACGAAGTAAACAAGACTGTAAAAACACAGCAGTGCACATGAACGTGTGTGTGTGTGTGTGTGTGTGTGTGTGTCCACTAACACACTGCACGTGTGTCATAATATTCACAGTTCGGTTCAGACTGTTTCGGCTGGATCTCAAATCTGTGGATGATGTCAAATACTTCATCATGGCCAAGTGGGTTTCTTGATAATCAGGCCTGAGGTTTTATATAAATAGCACTGGAAACTTCCCAGCAAGCATGGAAAAAGTGCTGCAGCTCTAGGCAACGGCTGTTATTGTGCATTTTAACCCTTTAGAGTTCAAGGGCTCACATATGGATCAAACAGGAAGACGAGGACGGGACAGAAATGAGGACGAAAATGTCAGACAGAGACGAGGGTTTTCTACAGCTACAGCCCAGTTTATATTTCCAGAGCTTCTCCCCCCCTGTGAATAACAAGAACACTCTCCTTATGTTGAAGTGTCACAACGCAGCGGTGGACTCCAGTGGTGGGGCGCACGTGACCCGGGGCCTTAAAGCTGCCTTTAACCTTGGCCAGTGGAAAGCGCAGAGCCAGCGAGAACTGGGCGAGGAGTTAGTGAGCAAGACGAATTCCCAACCTCTCAGAGGCACACAAAAGAAGAAAGTGAGGGGAGGGAGAAGGGAAGGAGGCGGGGAGGGGGCAGCAAATTAAATCCAGTTAAATTGTTTTTCCATAGCCAGTGGGGTTGGCAAAGGACACACACACACACACACACACACAAACGATGTAAGATAAGTTGTAGAGACGACTTTATGCAACAGCGTGGCCTCAGATGGGGTAGAATTTCTGGAATTTAACCCACTTTCCCATGTCCGAATGTACACGGCGCCCACTCCCACTCTCTGTGACTGGGCGCACACACGCATGCACACGAGTTCCCATGTTTGTTTGGAAGCCTGCACGTGAACGTGAACATCTGCCTCGTCCAGAGCTTCCATGTAGTGCAGTGCTTTCAGATGTGCTGCTCCAGTAAGGCTCCACCCCCTTCCATCTCCCGCTGCAGGTCCTCACAGCCCAGACTGGCAGAAAGTTATTGTTGTTTTGCAGTTTTTACACCGTACAGTATGTCCAAATGGAGACAGGACTGAGACATGGTAGTAACTCCACTCTATCAAGGAAAAAAAATAGACAACTTACAACATTGTCTCCCAAAGACTGGGTTGCGACCCTCAGGAGGGTCACAAGAGATTTTTTTGAATCATGTTTCCTAGGGATTCATTTTTCGGGATCAATTACTTTTTTTTGTTTTGTGTGTTGAAAACTTGAGTAATACTTATGGTTCAGATATCACTCAGTCAACAATAAAATATCATTACTAATGTCTATTCTCCTGAAGGTTCATAGTCAGCTTTAATATTTAGCAGACACTTTTTTTAAAAAGTGACTTACATATTCCTTGGGGAATCAAACACAGGACTCTCTGCTCCCGGGGCAGGTATGCTAACCGTTACACTGTACAACCAGCAGCAGAGACTTGTAAGAACCACCGACTTTACAATACTCTGTCACTGAGATCAACAGTGCACAACATATGTATCTGTACATGGTCACTACCAAGTCATATATATTCCAATAAAGGAGCGCTTGTCTTTGGGAATATGGTTTTCCACTAGCAGTTAAAAACAACACAATCAAATACAAGTAAATGTGAAAAAAAAAAAAGTTCTCGGTTGCATGACACAAGTTCCGTCAAGTTCTCTGGATCATTGATCCTTTTTGGCCTCCACTGTAGAACACCTGTCTGCGGCATGCAGGCAAATACGACAAAAAAAAAAAATGAGGAGGAAAAAACTTTTCCATCTTTCCTGAACTCCCAGGGAATCCAAAGTCATGTTCGTCTTACAGCTGCCATGTCAGGTGGAACTTTACAGCCATACAGTGAGGATGGATTAAGTTACCATATCCATAATTATCAGTTATGGATATGTGTCATAAAAAAAAATAAATAAATAAAATCGGATTTTTTTTCCCCAACCTACTCCAAGATGTTTCCTGATTGATTTTTAAAGCACTGTTGTCTGGTCCAGAGGTGAGAATTTCAGTTGTTTCCAATACCAACCAGAAGGAAAAAAAAAATCTGCCCCAGCAGCAGTATACTTAGGCAGACATATCTGGGTCATGTCTTCTCTCCAAGCGATGGAGTCTGGGCTCCAGCAGCTCTGTGGGCTCTCCATACCGTGGACAATCATCAGACGGCAGCACCAATGAGAGAGAGGGCGTGTGTGTGAGATACCGTTCAGTTGGCTGGACAGAAAAAATGCCTGAACTATAAAAAGCGCTGAAGCTGGGACAGAAGTGAAGATCCAGGTGGTGATGCTGAAAAGAGAAACAAGGACAGGAACTGTTGCCTTGTTTTGCGTCACATCAAACAAACGCGGTGAAAAATAACAGCCCGAATAAATGTGGCGTAAATGAGTGTTTACGCTCATAAAGCAACCACAATATTTACATTTATGCCTGTCGGACTAGAAGAGTTCGACGTCAACCTCCGTCAAATGGTTGATCCAGGATGGAGAAGTGCAACATGGGACTTCATGAACAATAAGCATGGACAAAGTGAAGCAATTCCAAATCAGAGCCACTACAGGGCGACCATCAGAGGGGTTTTTTCTCTATCTCCACTCATTTACTCATCATCTTCATCCTCTTATTCATTACCAAGGGCAGCAGTCTCCACGGCTGCCACCCAAATCACACTGCACCATACGGTGAGCCTTCCTGTGGGTGGTGAGCCCACTGGAAGTTGTGTGGGTCTGGACGGTGCAACGCTCAGAACGTCAATCTGGCAACTTCAACCCTTGCAGACCCACGTCTGCTTCCTTAACCACTAGATCGCAACTTTTCCAGGACTTGACAGCAGTGTATAGTAAAGCATGGTACATGGCTGGTTCATCAAACAGTGAAGTTTGATGTGCAGAAATGAACAGAACCAGGATTTACACATTTCCACAGAAGAAATTAAAGCAACTTGGGACGAGAACATTTCCAGCTTTTTGCAGAGAATGAAGATCACTTCTGGGGTTCAGGAGGAACCCAGTTAAAATTTCAGCCTTGTTAGATTTGGATCAGTGGTTCTCAAACTGTGGTGCACACACAATGGTGGTACGATGGCTCCCTCTAATGGTACGTAGAAGGATCAGATTTAAATAATTATTATTGAATCTAGTAGTGGTCTACAAATGTCATCCGGAAGTGTCAAAAAGAGGATGTGTGACTTAAGGTAGAACAAATTTAGACAAATATGCTCAGCTGTGTGCGTTTGTGTGGTCTAAGAAGTACAAGTTGAAGTACAGTGTGTTCATAGCACCCCCTATAGGATAGGTAGTATACCTAAGATTGATATTCACTGGCTGTTTTATTCAGGGTTTGTTCTCCTTCTTCTCTATCCAACTAAAAATAAACTATTAATTAAAGTTATTTATTAAGTTGGTGTGAAAAAGAAAAACAAACAAGGTTGTTACTTCTAAGCATTTTATCCATTTCTTTCCAAACACAAGATTAAAACTGGAAGGAAAATAAAGAAAAAAGAAGAAAAAAAAATGGTGCCTGAAATCATGCTGCCCCTAATTTTGGTTCCGGTGCAAATCCCTCTTGTAGCCAAGAAGATCAGTGACAGTTCCAGCCCTCGCTCTCTCTCCCCCTTGGTTTGTACCTCAGCAGGTCTGTCCAGTGCTGAAGAGCTGTGTCCACCAGCACCAGGGACAGGACACAAGGTCCTGATTCTGCTCATTTCCACTGAGACAATTTCACAATCAGATGGCAGTCGATGGGAATTCAGACCATCCTGAGGAAAATGGTTTCATTTCATTGGCTCTGTAAAAGAAAAGGTGAAGTTATTAAACCAATCGGCTGTGGTCTTCTATCTAATAAACAACTTTTTTTTATCCCCAGAAGAGCAAATGGAAGAAAGTGCCGTCTGCTGTTGGACAGTTCCATCTGTTATTCAAAGACAATGACACGCTCGATTGTCTGTTTCACTCTCTGTAGTCACTGAACCTCACCTACCTAGGATTCCCTCTCCGATGACACGTCTCCCTCGGCTCCACTGCTGGCGTTGGGGTCCGGTCGGGAACGCACGAGTCCTTTCTCCTTCCCTGATTCTGAGGGGCCCTTGGTGCGTGTCTTCTCCTTCCTCTGCTGCTGCTTCTCTTGCTTAGACAGCTGGGAGGAAAAAAAAGAAAATTGATAGAAAGTTTTGTTGACACAGGCGAAACTGAACCATCACGGGCTAGTCTGAAAGAGTGGGGACTTATTGTAATCTATCTAGAACACAAGGAATTGATCCAGAATGCAGTGCAGAGATCCCACTTGGAGACGGAGAAGCTCACAGTGCAGGAGAGCAGAGTGAAAAGAATGACGGACAGACACCCTGGTTTTCTATGTTCTGTGAGATCTTGCAAGAGGGTGGCTATAATAATAATAATCATAATAATAATAATAATAATAATAGGTAGGCTATTGTGTATATTTCTTATCTCTTCCAAACATTAGTCAAATAATTAGTGTTACGATTTTTAGTTTGTTATAAATGTATGCATCTGCGTTGCCTTGAATTTCTTCCAGTGTTTCAGTTTTTAGCCTTGTTTTCCTCATTTTTGGGTTCTTCATTTCAGGGCATCACTAACATGAGGAGGAGGAGGAGACTTGAGTGGTCCACACCAACACTGTACAGCTCTCCTCACTCCGACTGGTCACATGATCACTTCAATGGGTTTATTGTTGTGAGAACACACGCTGCCTCTCACTCACTCAAATACAGACACACACACACACTGACACTCCAACCAAACACACTTCATATTCACCATTGTTCTCCACACGGATCAAAGACGAACTCAGCTGAGCTTACTTTAAAGAAACACATGGCGGCGCAATATTTCACTAACTTGGATCTTAACTTTGACGGTTGCCTTGGAAACCATCTGCTGTAGTTGTGTTTAAAAACAAAAACTCCTTCATTCATTTATTCATCTTTATCCGCTACCTGGTCACAGGGGCAACAGTCTCTACAACTGCCACCCAAATCACACTGCTCCATACTGTGAGTCTTCCTGTGGTTGGTGAGCCCACTGGAAGTTATGTTGGTCAGGGCGGTGCTATGTTAACGCCTCGAGGACCCAAGTCTACTTCCTAACCTGCCAGGACACCATTTCCAGTCAATAATAAAAATTTACTTCTGAAAATTTTTTTAAATCAAAAGAGGAAATGACCATCTTGTGCTTTGTTTTGGGAAACAAACATAAAAGTAAACCTTTTTCACCATCATCAGCCTTTTGGTCTCGCCGTTAATATGTGTTATTGGACATTTGAGCTTCTTTTTTTCCATACCTACAGGTGCTTAAACAACAACAGTTGCCGAGAAAAGATCTTGAAAATCCCCAGTTAAACTGTTCTCGAGGCTGAACGTCTCTCTGATGGTGAGAAACCAATGAGGTAACACATGGTCACCGTGCGGACACAGAGAAAACAAACAACCCAGTTTGTCCCATCATTGAATAATCAACATTTGCTGAACGAGGATCGGATTGAACACGTGACCACACATGCAGTCACACTTATGATTGTCCATTTGCTTGTGGAGTCATCACAGACACCAAAACTCTTCCACTCCACATGGGTTTGCGGGCAGTTTGACCCTGCAGTGGGTCCAGATCCCTCATGTCTCCAGGCCTTGCCCTTTACTGTCTGCCCTTTATATTCCCTCGTGTCCAGCCAACTAACAGCAAAACTTTGCACATGAAGCAGATGTTAATTACGAGGGCTGCTGGATATGGCTGTGCACTCGTGGTCTGTGTAGGTGTAGGTATTGTTGGACACCCAGCCTACTGATGGAACATTCTTCTCACTTCTTTCTTCTTTTCCTTTCCTCATGTCCCTTTTTCAGGGGTTGCCACAGCCAATAAATGTTTTCCATCTCCTCCTTTTCTCTGTATCTTTACCTCTGACTCCAACTACCTCCATGTCCTCCCTCACTGCATCCATCAATCTCCTCTTTGTCTCATACCTGGTAGCTCCATCTCTAGGACCATTGTACTGCTATATCCAATCTGCACATGTCACCATTCTCCTCACTGGTCTGGGCTGTACTCATCCATTAATAAAAACTGTATATAAAGTGTATAGACAAAGTATACTTTACATCGCACTACATTTGGTAGATTGTACCCAGAGAGACTTACAATTTGAGTAAAAAGCTAGAAGTTACAGTAACTGAGAGCAAAAATAAATAAATAAGAAATAAAATAAGACAAATAACAATAGTATACAGGGTAAAAATTAAGTGCACTGTCTTACTAATATCTGTCATTTCGGTTGTTTTTTTTAATTTAAAAGAAGCGGGGCAGACCACAAAAAAAGCAATCAGTGCCATCTAGCGGTCGTAAGCAAAAATGACACTGGTTACAGCTCTTACCTGTTTTGGGTCGGTGGGAGCAGCAGGGGAGCTCAGCTCAATGGTCACGGGTCCATCGTTTTGGATGTGCACCTGCATGTATGCTCCAAACTTCCCATCTGAGGACAGAAGAGCCAGCAGGAGTGTTTGTGTTTTCAGAAGTGGAAATTGAAAATGTGTAGACATGGAAACTATAACTTACAGCAGAGAAGTTGGAAGTGTGTGATTGGGTATTTTTTTTTCCCTCAGGTCCATAAAGACCAAGGGGCAAAGGATGGAACAAGTGCAGTAGAAGAGGTTTCAACTTTAACGTTCTCACTTCCACTGGGTCGCTGAGATTAATGACACCATCTGCACAATGTAGCAATGGACCACACTGGGGAAATGCTGCATCATCACATTTGCCGCTAAGACTGGGTGATGCTGCTGATAGTGGCGGCGGAGCTGAGGGGTGTGAGAAGGGGTGATTTAGAAGCTGTAGCCCTCACTTGCTGGGACGAAGTGTTCTCACCTGTTCCCAGGTGGACTGACCTAATTCACTGTCAGTGCCACTGCACCACAGCACAAATAATCCTCAACTTTAACTGCCCTCCTAACGCTGCGCTGAAGTGGCACTATAGGCAATTAAACAGCTGGGGCAAGGAGTGTGGGTCTGCAAAGTCCGAGCTGATGCTACTGCTGAAAATAAGGAGAACCAGAACAACTTTCAGTTGTAATCTTGGAAAAAGTGAATCCTGCAGCCTTTCAACAGTCACATTGACTGGATCACTCTAATACCATCCATCCATCCATCCATCTTCATCCGCTTATCCATAGCCGGGTTGCGGGGGCAACATTCGGAGGAGGGACACCCAAACTTCTCTCCCTAGACACTTCCTCCAGCTCATCTGGGAGGATCCCAAGGCGTTCCCAGGCCAGCCGGGCAACATAATCGCTCCAGCGTGTCCTAGGTCTTCCTCTGGGTCTCCTCCCAG
>JAFBJS010011647.1:0-42480 GCA_016785265.1 Paraplagusia blochii | reverse complement strand
AGTTTTTAGCAAGGTTTTCTTCAGTGATCGTTTTCGTTTTTTGATAACCCTGGTCAGTATGTGATCTTGAAACATCTAAACTACCTATACAATAATCTAAATTTAACCAACAGGTTATTTTCTGTTGAAAAATTTTATACTATAATTTTAGTCTTCATAATGTTCCATCGTGGTACAATATAGTGTAAATATATATCAGGGAAGTCTGCATAGTTTGAGAAATGGAGGCTAAAACAAATCTGCTCAGTTGTACATGTAATAAATGGTGACATTCTTGTCTGCCTCAGGTCTCAAGTTTTTACACAGCTTTGCCTACATGGTAGTCAGGAGGTTACAGCTACAGTGCTTTGTCTCTTCAGCAGGTGTCTTCCTGGCTTCCATCATTCCTTCCCTTATCTTGGTGAGTTTGAGCTGGTACTGAAGACCTCCCTTTAAGAAATCAGTATTTCATAAGGCCCAAACCGACAATGCAGCACACAATTAATATGATGTACCACCAAACAGCTGGAGTGTCAGTAGTTACCAAACAAACCAAGAATAATAAAACTAACACCGTAGTAAACACTTTTACACAAGATTCTACCAAGGTTCTACCAGTGTAACTTCACTTCTCATGCCCTCCTCGATCCATCCTGGATGGTTTTCCCTTCATGATATTAGTGTGGTATATTCTGCAAAACAATTCTTGACACTACAGGGTCTCTGTCCGGACGCTCAGTTCACAGATGGTTTATTGTCATTTACAACCTTGAGAACGGGTGAAGAAGAAAACAGATTATTGTGAGGAGTACAGCTTAAGTTTCATCATATACAAACATTATTTTAATGAACACCGTCAGGATCTTTTGCTGGAAGGATCTGAAGAGTTAAAGTCAAATATTGATATGAATTTAAGTTAAGTTATAGCATGGATTATTAATATTGTAAAGATTAACAACGCAGAGCAAATGATATTCCCTACTAAGACTACAGAGGTGAATCCCTCTGTATTGGCAACATAAATCCATGGAGACAGCCCTGATTGGTCTAAATTAGACATGGGCAAACCCTTGCAGTCCTAAAATGAGACGCATGGGTCATATTGTAAATCTAAACTAACATGAATAACCTGTAAAAGTCACGTTCAAAGGCTGGAAAGCAAAAGCTTATTGCGCTCTCTTTACGCCATCTACAGGGAATACATAGGTATTGCAAGGAAAAGGCAGAAGTGCAATCACAATACAAACCAATTCTATAATTTGGAGGGCTGGATGACAAAGCTGAACAGAGAATGTAAATTTATCCAATCCTGGTCAAGCATGATTACGTGTTGAATCGTGCCACCTCTCACAAACCAAAATTTTTTATCACAACCTGAAGAATATCCCTGGTGGTCTAGATTTAGCGCCCTCACTGCCACGGCCCTTGTGCAATTCCCGATCAGGAAATGACGTTTCCATAATTACCCAAAGGATACTCTCAAGGGATTTATAAAATTCTATCTATCTAGAAATAAGTTCTGCATAAAATGCCTTGGCATAAAACTAAATATGACATGTTCTTTTTTTTATGAACTTAAGATTGTGCATGGGGGACAGCAGTGGCCTTGGGGCTAAGGAGGTGGACATCAATCCCAGCCCCTGCCCCCAGTCTCTCTCTCCTCCCTCTCCCACGCCATATCATATGTCTAACACGTGTTGCAATGACAATAAAGTTTCTTAGAATCCTCGAATGAATGAATGAAAAGTTTGTGTGGTACAAGGGCATTCCGAACAACCCCATATTATTCTCCCCCGTTACCAAAAACACTATTATTTTTTTTGTAAGAAATTGTAATACCGAGAAACACCTCTTGGGCTCCCAAACGCACAGATAGGAAAACAAGGCATACAATCTTCAAAACTGAACAGCCAAGGGCAATGGTGGCCTGAAAATAAAGGAACTTGGGACTTGAAAAGGTGTCAGGTGCTCTGAGCATGGCATCGTCCCTACAGACTGCTCAAATCTGCCCACTGTTCACTTTGGTGATGGGTTATATGCAGAAGTCACATTGTGTTGCGTGCAGTGGTGTGAATCCGATGACAAGGTGTTTGCAATAAAGAAAAAAGAAAGGAGTCGGTCAGTGAACACTGTGATTTCTGATCACAGCATCTTCTGTGTTTGTCTTTGTTAGCTCGGTCGGCTCCAGCGCAGACCTTTGCTCCTCGTCGTTTAATCCAGGAGTCTTTATCTTCTCATGTTTACATTGTGGTGCGGCGACTCAAACCAATAATAGGACAAAGCAGTGAATGAACACAAATGCTTGGACCACATTCCCTCTCAATGTTTTCCTTTCACATTCACAGAACCTCCAGGCTACTCTCCTCCTACTCCCCTCCTTCCCCGGACACACTCGGGCTCCAGGCTCGTCCCACTCGGCCCTGTTCAAACTTGCCCACTGACGCTATGAATCACGCAAAGCTAATACATAAACCGTGTACAGTGTCCCCGCACCTGGACTTAATGAGACTGAGTAAAGAGGAGAAAAAGTTGTTTTCCATTTCTGAGCGGCGCATGAGGGCAGTTTCTTCTGCACAAATGATATAGGAGGTAAGTGGAACTTTTCCTCAGGTGGTGATAGGGAGAGTGATCCGAGGTTGAGTGGTACGATGCCATCAACCATGTACAGTGTTCACAAATAGCAGTTACAGCTATGTTGACATTATGATATTAGCTTAGGTTCAAAAAAGACAAATTGACACAGAAACATTTTGCCATTGCTTTTTGCTAGAAAATGTTTTTTTTTCAATTTCAGATTGTTAAAGAAAGGATTTTTTTTTTTTACAATTCCATAGTAGTAATAAGGTCTTGTTCTGTACAATATTTTGGATCTAATAGTAATATATATTATATTGTATAATCAGTCATATTGCATTGGATCATATTATATATATATGTATTTGTTTCATATTTTTATTATGTAAATGTATGAAATAAAAAAACTATAAAGCAATTAATTTAATCTAATTAATTACAGTTGTCCTTTATCAAAAAAATAAATAAGTAAATAAATGAAAAATGTACATCTAGGCTCTTGTAGCACAGAAAAATCCAATGTTTTCATGTTTAACCTTCTCTGACAGGCAGTGAATGTTGTTGTGGATTAGTGGAGTGTTCAACTCAGGTGATCAAATGTGTGACTACAGGTTTGTTACATCAGCCTGAAGGTGCTGTTGGCAGCAGGTGCAGGTGATTTGAGGAATTCATTCTTATTTAACACTGCTGGCAGCTCGACTTTTTTTTTTTTGCAAAATGTTAAAAACAAGTTTGATACGTGAAGTCAAGTCTGACTTTGTAAAGACTCCAGCCTCCTTCCCTCTGGCTGCTGCTTTCTTTACAAATTAGCGTGGAACCAAAACAAGGCGTGTCCCAGATTTGTGGAGACATGATGTTTAAAAACCCTGCAATTTACTAAGAATTTAATTCTTGTGAAAAAAAAAATCACAGTTTATAGGAACTGAATAGTTTGAAAGACAGTTCACCTGTCAATCTAACAACCATCATGTTCTAAAAGAGTCAAAATAAGAAGGTCATCTAAGGAATGTTTTTTATGTCAGTTAATGATTACTAGATTTCCTGTAACGCGCTTCATCTTTACACTAAGGGACCCATGGCTGGTGGTGGTCTCTCTGAGTGGTGCTTACTTGAGTGGTGGTCTACATCAGTGGTGATTAAACTGTTATGTGGTTTTTGTGATTGTTTGGACTGCCTGAGTGGTGGTCTACATGGATGGTAGTCAAACTGGAACATATGGTCTGTCTAACTGGTGGTCTACCTGGGTGGTGGTTAGATTGGTATCTAGTCTATCTGACAGGAGGCCTGACTCAGAATTGATCTCCCTAAGTGGCGGTCCACCTGAATGGTGCATGGACTTGTATGTGGTCTGTCTAACTGATGGTCTGCTCAGTGGTGTTTACATGTTGAGGGTTAGTGGTTTATCTGGAAACCTTTATCTTAATCCAATGTTATACAGGGTGGTTTATCGGAGATTTACAGATTGTTATAATTAATTGTGATAGTTACTGTGAATATCTGTCTGTAGATACAGACTGTCTGTCAGGGTGGATATTCGGTGTCACCTCCTGCAGCTATAACTGAAACCTCAGACTTCATTCAGCCAGTTTCTTGACTTGACAGTAGGGTTTTCTCTGTATGAGAGAGAGGTCAACAATGAGCTGCTGTCATTTCTCTCCACACATTAATGACATGTTTTGTCTTTGAAGAGTCTTTCATACGAAGCCGTTCAGCTAAGAAATATGAGGACAGACAAAGAGGACTGCTGCCTCATGGACCCTTGTTCACATGCATTCAAATCTCTCTTTGGCAGACCGAGTCAGATGGAAAAGGTAACTACAGTCCGGACCGTCAGTTCCTCTGGTGGTGAAGGACTACGAAGCTCAGGTGAGACATAATCTGATGTGCCCTGAATCTGCTGAGTGTCTTTGGGTCAAATGGGACTTTTTTTGGTCCAGTTTTTCCAGTGACTGTTTAAATCAGGCAGATTCAAGGTCACTCAGTGACACAAAGAGCTACATGTTTGATGCAGACTCATCAATAAATGTTATAATATAAAGTTCTGGGACATACAATAGTGACCACTCATCTGACAATCAATCATTTTACTTATTTTATCTTCAGTAATGGAAATGTAAATGTAGCAAAAATGAATGAAATAACCCTAGATCATACATGGCAAACTAAGGCCCAGGGCCCAGATGCGGTCCGCAAACCTTGTCCAAATTACAAAACGTATTTATATTAACATTATACTTCTGCCTTTACCCTGCAATAAACCACTTCCTCAGTAGATAGTGTGATTAAGGGAATTAGAAATGTTGAATTTTCGATTTTATTCATGACGTTTACATGCCATTTATCTTAGTTCAAATGAACGAGCCTTTCTGCTCTTGACCCCGCCCCCGTGTCCAATTTAAGGACCAATTGTGCCACGGCCCATGTCTGCCCTGGAGCAAATGCTTATAACCATATAAGTCATCTTCAACCCAGTTAAATTTCTCCACACATATAAAAATTACATTATAAAATTGGCTACTTTCACCTTAGAAATATTGCTAGGGTTTGTCCCTTTCTCTCACAACCAAACACAGAAGTCCTAATGCATGCTTTAATTTCCAGTCGCATGGACTACTGTAATGCCCTGCTTTATGTTCTACCCACAAAACCGCCTAGACCCTGCTAAACGTCCCAAACGCTAGACTAAAATCACACGGTGAGGCGTCCTTTCAATTCCGCGCCACACGCCTTTGAAACAGCCTTCCAGAGGGCATCAGGGCTGTGGGGTCTGAAGACTTAAGACTCACCTATTTGGCCTTGCCTTTAACTAACAAAGGCAAGGCCAAGGAGGTGCCATTGTGCTTCTGCCTCTTTTCACCCAGTGTTCACCACCTTCCATGCACTTGTAAATGTAAATCCCACTGTATATGTGCATTGCTGTAAACAATATTGTATATATTACATATAAAATATATATAATATTGTACATGGGGCAGTTGGTGGCCTAGTAGTTTAAAGAAACCGACCTGTGTTCGCAAGGTCCTCGGTTCGAATCCCCCCTACCGCCAAGTAACCGCCTTGCCCTGAGCATGGCATTGTTCCCACACACTGCTCCCCGGTCTCAGCCAGCAGGCTCACTACAGTGATGGGTTAAATGCACAGGCAAAATTTCCCCAAAAAAAACTGAACAATTGCATATTTTTTCTTCCTTTTGTCTATGTTTATATTGTGTTACTATGCATTTTGTAATGTCTGGGTTTTTCTTTTGGTAAATTAAAGGTAGATAATAAGAATAATACAAGATACTTAAAAAAGTATTAGTTCTTAATACAAACTAATGTATATTCTATTTGAGTATTGTATGTATTACCTGTATTACATTTTTACAGTACAGAGTCAGGTTTATAGATGCCCATCCATGCATCCATTGCAATTCACTTATATATCACTGGGTCACGGAGTCAGCAGTCTCCACAACAGCCACCCAAATCACACTGTTCCAGACCCTCATGAACCTTCCTGGAGTTGGTGAGACCACTGAAAGGAGCGAACCACCCTAAGTGAGATTTGATCCCGCCCAGGAAGAGAACCCTGGAGTTTCACACCAATAACATTGACTCTAGATCAAATTGAAAGCCTGCTTTAACATATAAATGAATATATAGAGTATGAATATATAAAAATATAAAATAAGATGTCCTTAATTTGACAGTGTAGCAAAAAATACATTTATGTACATTTATTTATTTGTGAGAAACATTAAATAGTAATCAGTGTTTATCAGCAACTTGCACAGCAACTTTTTACTGTCTTTATTCTGCAGTTTATACAGTGTCCCTGACTTTACCTTTATCCTTAACTGTGACTCAAGACACGATAAGGCCTGAGCTCCATGTTCATGACCCTGGACAGCTCCATGACTTTGTTTGAATCAGTTTCATCGCAGCGTGCAGAGAAATGACTATAAACTAAAGCGTGTGACTTGTTCAGACACAGGAGCAGACAGGCAGCAGCAGCTCACCAGGGGAATGTATTTAGAATAAAGGTCAAACTTCATATTTGACAGTTCTGTCAAGTCTGCACTCAGAACTTGCAGCAAATGTGACCCAGCAGTGATGAGCACTTTTATCTTACCCTCACATACATCTTCTGAACTTTATGCCTTCATTTCTCCCCGCAGCTGACATTCTACTAACTGCAAATGGTTCGGGTGGAAAAGCTGTATCGGGAGGCTCCAGCTCCGTGGGAATATCATCCAGAAAATACAGTGGATCGGGAACCAGCAAAGGTTCTGAAGGCTTCACTGTCACCATCTTAGGAGCCTCCGAAGGCGGTCCTGGCTTCAGGTCCTCCTCCAGCACTTCCTCCAGTGTTGGCAGAGAGAGTAAAAGTGCTGGTGTTTCCACCGTAACAAAGAGCAGCTACGGCTCAGGTGGACTGGCAGAAGCAAACAGAGGATCCTTGTCTCCTTCCAAGGAAAGGAAGAGCATAAGTGCCATGGCAGCTGCGCTCACTGATGTGTTTGATGGTCCGTTGCTGGTTGGAGTTAATTTTGTCAGCAAATTTTTGGAAGTTTGTAGGCTCGATAAGAGATTTCAGTTATTATTCTCAAGAGAGAGAGGAACACATGTTGAAGTAATACTTATTAACTTTAAATCTGTGCTAAAGCAGAGAGAAAACGCAAAACACAATTCCAAAATTCTTGAATTCCAACTCCTGTGCAGCTACTCTCTTCTAAATATCAACAGACATCTATGACAATTTCAGGAATTTATTTCAACACTAATATGAATATTTTGTTACTATGTTTCAGAAAGTTCAAGCACAGACTCATCTCCTGAGTACAACAGGAAGGACTACAGTAAGATCTCATTCGACTGTTTGTCACAGCACAACTGAAATATTTCCAGATAGGAAGATCAAGTTCATGTTAACCATTCAATACACAATCAGTGACAAAAAGGTAAAGAGAAAACATGTTCCTGCAGGCGCATCAACTGCAACTACAACTTCTGCCACGAGAGGGAGACCACAGAACAGAGGTGAGGAACGCTGACCTGCTGGTGTTCACAACCCGAACGAACATTTACTGAGTTGGTTCTCGTTGCTTTGTTAGAGAGTGAGATCAGAGCCCGACTTCAGAGTGCCTCACCCACAACATCCAGATGTGAGTACATCATCATCTTTGGTCTTCATCATCATCATCTTTGTCATCATACATGAAACGGCTCAATATTTCTGAGCTGATGTAAAGACACAGCAAAAACCCTCGCAACATTAACTGCATAAAATGGTGTCAATAATATAAGCTATGAACAAGTGAGTAATCAGGTAAACATTTAAAATAAGGTAAAAAGAGATTTGTGAGTATATTTTTTATCTGCCTATCTCTCCATCTACCTATCCACCGACCTGACTGTTTGTCTGTCTATCTACATATATTTCCTTCTCCCCATCTATCTACTTACCCAATTACCTATGTATTGATCCATCTATCTATCTATCTACCTATCTATCTATGTATCTATCCATCTACCAACCTACCTATCTACCTATCTATCTACATACCTACCTACCAACCTAACTACCTACCTATCTATCTATCTATCTATCTATCTACATACCTACCTACCTACCAACCTAACTACCTATCTATCTATCTATCTATCTATCTACATACCTACCTGCCTACCTACCTATCTATCTATCTATCTATCTATCTATCCATCTACCAACCTACCTATCTACCTATCTATCTATCTACATACCTACCTACCTACCAACCTAACTACCTATCTATCTATCCATCTATCCATCTATCCATCTACATACCTACCTACCTACCAACCTAACTACCTATCTATCTATCCATCTATCCATCTATCTATCTACGTAACCACCTACCTACCTATTGACCTACCTATCTGCTTACCTACCTATCAATCTATATACCACCCACTGACCTACCTCCCTACCCATCTATATCCATATGTATGCAGATACACACACATATATACTGTATGTTGATATACAGTACATACAATAATGAACCTGTCCATATGTGCGTCCACTCCAACAGGGACAGAGTTGGACGATGTGAAGCGTCTCCTCAGAGGGAACCAGTCAACCAGCACCAGCCCCACACAGTCTCCCAACAACACACTGCCCATCCCCAGGAAGGCCAGCGTGGAGGCCAGGAGCATGTCTGAGAGCTCCGGCCCTGCAGGTTGTCACATGTCATGTCAGATGTACAGTATCTAAGGACACCTAATGTCCACACCGTCTCAGCCTGCTCGGTCAGCTGGAACATCTGCAGTGGGTTGGGTCAGTTGAATGGTCAGTTTGTAGATAAAGGACCAGAGACCAACAGGTGTGGTTTTACATCTAAAGGGTTCAAAGACACGATGGTACTCTGTACCAGGACTGTCGTAGCTGACAGTAATGATAGTGTCTGTACCAGAACGTTGGTCCTAAACATTACCTTATGTGTCAAATTTTTTTTTTTTTCAAGTGTCCCTCTCTCTTACAGACCAATACGGTAGCATCTGGCCCGGAGGAGCGACCAATAGTTACAGCTACAGCACCAACCCTAATAATATGTCAACTAGCGCCACCTTCTACCAGTCAGGTCAGTAATATACACCGAAAGATGCTAAGATAGACCTGAGATGCAGCGAATAAGACATGAGAGAATTGAAAATACACTTTAAGATTCCTTGTTGACCATTTTAAATCTCAATCAGCTATTGTCTGCCCTGGAACTGTGACTGAAGGTCACTTTTTTTTTGTCTCTTCTTTGCAGGACCACAGAACAACCTAAGTGTGGGCTCGCCTTACGTCAGTGGCAGCATATCTGCCAGCAGCTCTGGTGAGAAAAATGTCTTTAAATTTGGACCAATCCGTGACTGCTTCCAAACGCAGAACCCACACAAAACAACAGCAATTTTAGGACATTAGTGGAAAGAAATGTTCAAGATTTTGAATGCATAATAAAATGTCATTTCACATTCACCTCTCTGTGTCTCAGTTCCAGTTTATGGCTTGCAGAATAACTTAATCAGCAGCAACAGCTCCTCTGTTCCCTCCCCCACAGGAGTCAACAGTCAAATTGGTAAACCATACAAATAACTACATTCCACCACCAACAAATGTAAAAATGAGTTTTTTTCATAACCTACAGTGTTTTGCCTACAGTGTACGGCGTGCAGAAAAATGTATCTGGAACTGGAGTGACCACAACCACAGGTGAGACCAGGAAGAGTGAGAACACCTGAGGTTTTAGATGTGGGGTGTGGATTTTACAAACTTCCTGTGAGATGTAGTTAATGAACCAGTATTACATTTTTTTTTTTCTTTACATATTATAATATATATAATATGTAAAGAATATATATCTTTACATAGTGCATTACATAGTGCTTTAGGTATATATCTTTACATATGATAATATAATCTGAAACCATTAATCTAGGGATATCTAGTAGTGGTGAGCATCTGTTAATAAAGTATTTGAATGTCTATACAAATGTAAGAGTCGCTGGCATTCTGGATATAATTTCCTGATCAATATGATCAATAAAATGAGCTGCAATGCTGCCATCTAGTGACTAGAGTCTTATTTAGCGTTATTATGTTCTGTGTTGCTGTGCTATAAAGGATTGAACAGGTACGGGTATGGGAAGAGGAGTGGTTAGGTGTAGTAAGGGCATGTCATTGTCTGAGAAAGAGGTGGAGCAGAGAGCGTAAAAGAAGGAAAATATGTTTTTTGGAGAAGCTGGGATATGAGCAGAAAATGTATTTCCAAGCATTCAGGCATCCGACTAGTACACCATTTAGATCACAGATTTCACTCAGGCATTATGTGTTATTGGGTTTTCAATATCCGGAAAAAATACTGTTAAATTCTGACAGATATTATATACAGTATATATGCTGATATAAGCCCACGTTATCAGCTGCAAATGAACAAAAACAAAGTACGAATTAGGGAATTTAGGAATAAAATACAACCCTTGATCTGGATCTACACCTGGATCTTCAATCTTCTTTCCCCTCAATTATTTTCTTCCCTAGCAAGAAGAAAACAAATTTGCGCCTTCCCACCACGGCCCCGAAAAAATCAGGGGGCCCAACCCGAAAGTATTACAGCCTAAGTTTGATAATGAACATAATTTCTCGTTATGACATGGTCAGCTCTATCATCGGATGGGGCGGGCCTGACTGACAAGTGGACGGGCCCAGGCTCACCCCGGGTAAACCCGTGGCTACGCCTATGTTCCCCACCACCCACTCTCCGCCCCAACTATAAATAATATAATTTTTATTAATTTATTAGTCTGTCCCCCTCAGCATCGCATTGCGCCCCCCGGGAGGGCCCGCCCCACTATTTGATAAGCGCTGCCCTGGATAGCATCAAATAACAAGAATAAAAAAAATATATTTTTTATATACAGTGAATGGTAGGTGGTTGCAGCATTTACCACTAGAAAGTTGTGTTTGTGTTTTCCTCACAGTGAGGCCCAGCAGTCCAACCACCGATGAAGCCTCAGCCAAAGACTTCAAGTTTGTGATGATCGAGAAGGACAACGCTCCAGTCAAGAAGGAGACTGAGAGGCTGGTCACGACCAAAGACACGGGGAAGCAGTTTACATCCGCTTCCTCTGCTGGTGAAGTTCAAGTGCATGAAACCCATTCAGGCAAATGTTCGATTTTACTGTCGTCCTGTTCCGTCACCCTCAGGGGAACCTCAGCCCCAGCAAAGTTCTGATGCTTTACTAATGTCACCAACCATTCTAGCAGAAATGATAAAGCTCCACCGTTGTAAACCTGTTGATGAACTGGAACGACTGCCTCTGTCTGAGAACTTTTTGACTGCTGTGTGTTTTAGTGACCAACTCTGAGGACTCGCTGAAGAGGGAGAAACAGAAGCTGTCCTCCAGCACGATGGATGAAGGAGCAGACGCTCAAAGTAGACTTGACTTTTTAACATACATCATACAGTGCACTTCCTGTCATGTGATTCAATGACTATTTGTTTCTATTCATTTCGGAAGCTTCGTATCTGAAGGCGACCAAGGACAAAGCCACGTATGCAGGTATCAGTCTCTGTAGTCTTCCAGGTTAAGTCCTTCGACATTTAGTCCGTCCTTCTTCGTTCGGTAATCCAGACCCCTCTTTTTCTTCAGAAACCCAGAAGGACGGGTCCGGCTTTGGCTTCTGCTCTTGCTGCACCTGGTGGAAGTGGCTGTTGGGCCTCCTGCTGGGCCTCCTCCTCCTTCTCGGCCTCCTCTTTGGGCTGATCGCCCTAGGTGGGACAGGAGAACAGTATCTGCCGGTCAGGAGCGATGACCATCACAAGCTCATCCTTTTGTCTTTACTGTTCTCAGGCGAAGAAGTGAAACGGCTTAAGAAGCGCGTTGATGCCCTAGAGGCCGGTGGCGCCACGTCTTCGGCCACCTCCAGCCGTTTGTCCTCTGGAATCAACATCATCGACCCCCTGGATTCGTCCTACATTGAGAAGAGTTCTGCCGGCTCCACTTTGACCCACTCTGACAACACCATCATCCTGGGCTCCGCTGGAGCAGGAGGAGGAGCAGGGAGTGGCGCCAGGCCGGACAGTGCTGTCCTGCAGAGGACCGTCCAGCAGCTCCTCAGAGCTGAACTCCGCTCAGATACTTTCCGAGGCACGGACTGAAGTCAAAGTTTGCTCCAAAGTTTGCTAAGCAGCTGTTTAGGTTGATGACATACAAGACTTATCGTCTTTTTTTTACAGATTCACTTGCACACAGTCTGAGAGGAGCTCGAGGAGAGCCAGGACCTAAAGGTTGGATTATGAAAATTACCAGCCAGAAAATAACATTTGAATAAATTTTCATAAATATAATAAAAACACATCTGATTGGTTCTTTTTAGGTGACACTGGAGCAATAGGACCAAAAGGTATGATATATACTGTAAATATATGTAAATATATATATATATATACAAACTAAGCATCGTGAGCATTGTTTAAGTTAACTGATTTAATAATAACTATTTTTATTATTAGTGCTACTAATAATAAAACCGGTTTTGTTAGGCACTGTTTTTCTCATTAGAGAAGCTTCTTCAGTACAGAGAGATTAATTGTTTTCTAGAAATACCAGTCAGCTGGCTTATGTTACTCCTTTACTGTGATCAATAATAATTATTATTAAAAATAATGATATTTTAGCAAAACAAATGAATTCATATCTTGAAAAATTGTACATCATTCTTCCACAGGTGACAGTGGTTTCCCTGGTCTGCCTGGTGAGTTGCTCCAGTTCCTGTTCCTACTTTCTTCTTACAACTAGGACGCCCTTTTTTTTTTTTCTCTGCTACTGTTTTGCTGTGACTGCAGCGCTGGGTTTAGGTCAGAGCCACAGAACTGGTCTGTAGTTGGATCAAACTTTGTGCCATTCAAAACCAACATCAGCAATTCAAGCAGAAATATGAATGATTATTTTTGACCGTTCACAAACCTTGTACTTTAAAATAAACAAAAATGACACACAAATCTGTGAAATGTTCCCTCTTTATGGGGCAGTGGTGGCCTGGTGGCTAACAAACTGGACATGGGTCTGGAGGGTTTCTAGTTCGAATCCCTCAGTTGCCAGGTTGCCACTGAGGTGCTCTGAGCATGGTACTGTCCCCACTCACTGCACCCTGGGCCAAAGCTGTCCACTGTTCACTTTTGTGATGGGTTAAATGCACCAAGTGCATGTTGGGAGTCACATATGACACATTACCAACTGCAACTCAACATTTGTGGTGTATAGACTGGAATGTGAATGTGGATGCTTCTATGTGGGCCGCACTAAACGTAAATTTCGTCAGAACCCAGAACCCAAACTATCCAATGGCTCAACACTACAAAAATGCTTGTCATACTAACCACATGACTCTAAAAGCCATTGAGGTTATCCCAAAAAGCACCATAGGGGGAGACAGATTGAAACAGCTCTTACAAAGAGAAACTTTTTGGATACATACTATACATTGAAGGCCACATCACACCCTGGACTAAATGAGGAAATCGACTTTTCTCCTTTCCTATAAAGTACTCTATGTTTGCCTCATTGACTCACTTTTATGTCTATAATGCCATGCCTTGTCAGACTGTATTACTGGATGTTTTGTCTATTGTCTAAACTGCAAAAGTGCTGGTGTAGGGATCCCTATGTGGCACAAGTGGTTTTTTTTTTTGTTGTTGTTTTTTTCACAATGCACTGTTTTTGATTGGCCATGTCACTGTGTCACATGACTTGGCTTTCATTTGAAAAGCACATGTGTCAAACAAAAAAGTTTGCCCGGATGAAGACTGGTTCAACAGTCGAAACACGTTGGCATTACCCAACAAAATAAAGGAACTCTAGCATCACTCTAAAACAGGGGTGGGCAAACTTTTTGACTTGCGGGCCACAATTTCTCCTAAAATTGGACACGGGGCCGAGTCAAGAGCAGAGAGATGGAGCGTTCGTGTAAGCTAAGATAATTGGCAAGTAAAAGTCATGTATCAAACCCAAAATACTCATTTTCTAATAGCCTATTATGTCATCTACTGGGAAAATGCAGGCATTGTAGGGAAAAGTCGGAAGTTTAGTTATAATATAAATAAATTATTTAATTTGGACAGGGATGGCGGGCCGCATTTAAAGGCTCAATGGGCCGCATGTGGCCCCCGGGCCTTAGTTTGCCCACCCCTGCTCTACAAAATCAGCGTTGCCTCAGATATTTTGGAAAAGTCTACCCTTTTTCAACAAGGAGCATATCATTTGGACCTTCACACTTTGGAGATAGCCAGCTAAGTACTGAAAAACACATATGACACATATTCCACCTCTGGATATTTCTCCCGCTGGGAACAATATGTAAAAGTAAAAGGTGGAAGTTGAAGCTAAAGTCCAAGAAAATAAGTAAAAACACATCTTCCTACCTGCTGACCGACTGTGAGAGTCCAACCTCATCGTCCTGTCATGTCTCATCTCTGCAGGTCCACCAGGTCAGATGGGTCATCCTGGACAAGAAGGAGCACGAGGGCCGAAGGGAAGTCCAGGTAACATCCGGCGTCAGAGTTTTTTTGTTTCTTTTCCCCACAGAGTCTGACACTGGGATTTTTCTTACACCGTTTACAGGAGACCAGGGTCCGGAGGGACCACCAGGACAGAGGGGCCGTGATGGTCAGGCTGGCCCCCGGGGAGAAGCTGGAGTCCCTGGGTTGGGAGGGAAAGGAGAAAAAGGTAAATGTATTGTTTTGACTACTTTATTTTATTGATGCAACTGATGTCGCAAGTTAAAAGCCTCGGATTTTGACAGGATCCCCAGGACAGCCTGGACATCCAGGTGTTCCAGGACTTGCTGGACCCATTGGGCCGAAAGGTAACGTTTCAAATATTAGGATAAAAATGAATTTGACCAATGACATTTGACTTTCATTCCAAATCATTTCCACCCGTAATGTGTTTCGTATGTAAATTTACTTTTTATTGTAAAAATCTAATTTATTTTTTACTGTACGACTGCTGTGTAACCTCTTCAGGAGAACTTGATTTATGATTTATTTTATTATAACCTGGAAATTTATCATGCCTACACTAGAACTTGCTCTGAGGGCACATACCTCTGCTGACAGTTATGACTTTGTACATCAATGCCCTCATTTTTTCAGCAGTAAAAGAAAAGGAAGAAAAATATATAATGTTGCCTGTTTGTCATAGGTGAGAAAGGACAGAGCGGTGCCTCAGGAAACCCAGGTATGGATCTTGGATCTTTTCTAAACAGATTTTTTTTTTAATGATTTCTATAATTCATAATTGAAATTATTCTGTTGTTTTTCTATCCCCAGGTGCTCCTGGTCCTAAAGGTTACCAAGGTGAAGCAGGCGCTCCAGGACCCAAAGGTACAGATTATTTATCATTTGAGTGTTTGAACTTAAAGCTGAACTTAATCTGTTTATTAAGTGGGACAGGGATGGTGTGTTCAGTGTCCTAAAGGCCAGGACAAAAAAGCTATTTGAAATTTGCAGGTTACAGATGACCTAAATTCCATCTTAAGAGATACTATAAATTAAAAAAAAAAAACAGTTTTAAAGCTTTTATAAAAAGGCAGTAAACTCCTGACAGAGGTTCTTCTGTGTCTACTTCAGGTGACAGAGGAAGTCCTGGAGTTTCAGGAACCAAAGGAGACCAGGGTGAGAGGGGACCACGTGGACCCGCAGGTTTGTCTTTTATGTTTTTTTTTTCGTGTTTGTAAAACTAAATAGTCTTATTTGCTGTTACATGCATAATAGAACATTTTGGTTTTCAGGTGAACCAGGACCAATTGGACTCACTGGACCTGCAGGACCTGCAGGACCAAAAGGAATATCAGGTGAGGGGAGTGTGAGGAGGGTGAGGAGGACACTGACGTTCAGATTTCTGATGTAAAATGTCACAGATTTGAGATCCAGAGTTTTTTTTTACTTCTTCTTCTTCTTCTTTCGGCTTGTTCCTTTTTGCCACAGTTAATCACTCGAACTAGATCATTCTTCTACCAATGTATCTACTGTCCCTCCTCTGAACCTGAAGACATGACCTTATTCCTGATCCTGTCCATCCTTGTCTCTCCTAAGAAGAATGTCCAGCTATGCCTCCTGTCTTCTACCTATTCTTAGTGTCTCTAATCCGTCCATCATGGCTGGTCTCACAACTGTCCTGTAAACCTTTCCCTTCACCTTAGCTGACTCTCTTCTATCACAGATCACTCCTGACTCTTTTCTCCAGTTGTTCCATCCTGTCTGTCCTCTATTCTGTCTCCTCCACAGTCTCCACTGCTCTGAACAGTTGACTCTCAGTATCTAAACTCCTCCACCTTCTCCACCTCTGCTCCTTCTCACCATTCCACTGTTGTCCCTATAATTCACACACATGTATGTTTTGCTGCGACTGACCTTCATTCCTCTCCTCTCTGGTGCCAACCTCCTCCTCTCTTGCTGAGCACTAAGTAGAAATTCCACACACAGGCAGAGAAATGAAAGAAACACGAGGCATCAGATGGTCACAGGTGGATCACATCAGTGAGGAGCAGCTGATCAGCAGGAGACAAAGACAGGAAGTAAGAAAAGACTACAAACAGGAGCTGGGAAGGAAGGCAGTAAATAAAGAAGAAAGTTTAAAAATTAAAACAAAGTTACAGGATTGGATATTTATGATGATTATTTTCTATCTAAGGGGGAGCTGCAATCCCACGTGAGGGAAATGTTACTGAGAAGTCAGGTTTGGGCTACTTTTTTACCTGCAGGCTAGAAGTAGGTCCCAAAATTGGGACAATGGGTAATGGATGGAAGACACGGTGACAATCTGTCAGAAAAAGTTGGCGGAAATCTGCGATGTCATAATCACAAACGTACGTATTGTGAGAACCTGGCAGTCCTACTAAGGTTAAGTACGTGTTGAGTATCGTACTTGAGCAGGAACCAAATAGTGCTGACTCAGAAAGGATCCATGTATAAGTTCTGTGAAGTTCTTTGGCCCAGAGCTGGAGGACTCGCTAGCAGTCATCCAGATCAAGGTGGACACATCAGTACCAGGTGTAGAAAACACCCATGCATTTGTGTGTCATCTGTAGGAGACACTGGATCGATGGGCCAGCCTGGAGTTAGAGGACCACCTGGACAACCCGGAGATGCTGGATCACCAGGTACTACCTTCACATGTCTTCTAAATGTTAAGGAAAAACATGAATTCTTCACAAAACTATCTAATTTGTTTTCCTCCAGGCACTCCAGGGCTGCAGGGACCTCCAGGTTTGATAAAAACAAAACCCAACATCAGTTTTACTGCTTGATGAGAGAATGACTTATATTTGTCCTCTGTTGGACAGGCATTGCTGGAAATCCTGGACAACCTGGACCTAAAGGTATTTTTCTATTTTTCCAATATTTTTGGATGAAAAACGTTGAGATGGTTAGACAGCTGGAGGGAGGTGATCATCTGAGATCCATCCTTTAAGGCACCAGCTCAGAGCAACGGCTGGAAACAAGGAAAATAAAAATAAAAAAGGAGAAAACGAAGATTAAAGAAAACTAGTCCAGGCTTGACATTGACCTCTTCCTGTTTCATATCTCATATCACTGGTCCATATCACCTCCATCAGCTGTGGTGACTCTTGTGTTTCAGGAGAACCTGGTCTTCCTGGAAAAGTCATCAGTACAGGTGAGAACTTCTACCTCACATCAATCCCTCTGACGTTTTTGCGCGTGTTCCACCTGTCACCATTCCTGTGTTCTTCTCAGGAGGCTCTGACACCGTGGCCATTCCTGGAGCTCCAGGACCTGCTGGACCCCCTGGACCGGCTGGACCTCCAGGCTTATCTGGTCCCATCGGTCCTGCTGGTGTTCCAGGACAACCTGGTAAACCCTGAATCTTTCCACACCTTACAGCTGCTCGATTGTCTTCTGCTTCTTTGACGGTCAACTCTCTTGAACCTCTTCAGGTCCTAAAGGAGCAGAAGGCGAGAAGGGAGAACAGGGAGAGAGAGGAGCACCAGGAAAGCCTGGTGAACCTGGTATCACTATCGCAGGTTCTGAGCCAGTCAGTGGGCCCAGATCTGGTCGTAAGTTATTTTCGTCACTGGGCAAAGAGCGTCTATAAGAAAAAGACGGAAAATTTAATTTGATTTGTCTGTTTCTTATCGTGTTACCTCTGGTGATGATGGAGAATCACATTGTCTCTCATTTTTTTCACAAACTTCCTCAGTAGGTGGTTGGCCTGGTCCACCAGGACCTCCAGGTCCTCCTGGACCTCAAGGTCCTCAGGGACCTCGTGGTACGTTCGTTGCTAGAGTTGGATAAAGGTTCCTAAAACCATTGTTTATTTAATCAAATTGTATTATTGTATTATTTAATCAAATGTCACCTTCGTTTCAAGGTGAAGGTAAACAAGGATCTCCAGGTCGTAGAGGTCCTCCAGGAGAACCAGGTAAACATCAACCAGAATGAGAGTAACATTAAATCTGAAGGAGGTCAAAAATCAGCAGACCTTTCAAATTGACTTAAACTTGCAGGGGTGGGCTACCCTGGACCCCCGGGGGAGAGAGGAGAACCTGGCAGCTTTGTGCCGACGTCAGGTTGGTGGAAAAGAAAACATCTCAGTTTCCCACTAGTACGTGTCACTATTTTCAACTGCTTAAAAATGACTATTGTTCTTCAGAAACCTTCTTTGCTGGACCACCTGGACCTCAAGGACAACCAGGAGTCCAGGGATTACCAGGTTGGTCACCATAAATAAATTTTAGGTTTTGGGAAAATTTTCCCTCTTCTTCTACCTCCTATCTTCACATCTGGCAAATCCTAATTTTATGTCGTTTTTCTTAACCTCAGGAGACAGAGGACCCAGAGGTTATCAAGGTAAAGAACGCGTTTATAAATAGAAAAACTGCGAACATATAACGGAAGTTTGTTTTCAAAACCCATCTGAACTATTTCAGGTGAACCAGGTCAACCTGGTCTTCCAGGAGAACCAGGTGTTGGTAGGTGAACTTCTTTTGTTAGTGAAATGATCTTACTGGTGTACAATCTGAAAGATGCATCACTACCACCAGAGAACTGTATTTTATGTGTCCTTGTTTACTGGGTTTTCCAGGTTTCCCAGGCCAGCCTGGATCGCCAGGACCCCAGGGTCCCCAAGGACACAAAGGTAAAGATCTGCCCCAAACTTAAGCACAACACAGCATCCAATCAACAACGATCAGTAGGTAGTTAATTAATAATTCACAACGATAAATTATCATCTTCAGCCACATAGTTTTATCCATCGTAACATTTAAGCTTCAGCTCTAAGACAGAACTTCACCATCATCATCTTCAGTGTGTTAGTGTGTCTTCACCTGCATAACTCTTCACACTTACTGTGTCTACAATTCAGGTGATCCAGGACATCCTGGAGCTCCAGGTTTCCCAGGATCACCCACTGATGGTGAGATCATTCAATTATCTGTTGATCTATTGATCTATTAATCATCAAAGCTGATAGCAGGAAGGCTCACAGTGTGGTACAGTGTGATTTGGGTGGCAGTTGTGGAGACTGATGCCCCTGAGACCTGGTGACGGACAAGAGGATGATGAATGAATGTTCATTAAAATGTTATTACGATGTCACATACAATATACATTACTTGCAAGACTTTGAACTTAAGTTTTTTGCCAACTGTTTTGTCTGAACAGATTTGGCGTTTCTGGTTTTGCGTTCCACCATTAAATCGATGTTCCTCAATCAAGAAAATATCAACCTCTAACGGTTATGTTCCTTGTCAGCTGTTTAGTTTAACAACAATCATTGGATATGTTTCTACTAATCCGCCCTGTGGTTTCCCTTGATTCTAGGTCCACTTCCTTTGATGTTGCATTTAGACTTAGGATTCTCACACTGTCTTCCCATTGAAACAAACAAAATATCAAATATATAGTATTAGTTTGGTTTCACTTTACCAAAGAAATACTGCAGTCTAACTAGACAGGCTGGTGATAATGCATTTCTACCCATGACCAGCCCATCATTAACCTGGACAAATATATTGATATCGTGTCTGAAACTAACATTTTCCACTTTGACAGACTACAATATTGTCCTCTTATTGTTGACAGTAGTTGGTAGTCAGTCCTCCCCATATACAGTGGGGGATATACTAGGAGACCAGTGACTTTGATTGTAGGATACATAAGATTTTTAAGGAACAAAATTAAAATATTATTATTAACCAGATACCATCATATCTGTTCTATTCTGGAACTAAAGAAATTTGAATGTGTCTGGTTTTGCGTCCATTCCAAGCAAAATACCAAAAGTTTCTGGTTTTCATTTTCATACCTAGATACAGTAGATCTCTCTAAGTCAGTAGGTGATTTTCCACATTTACTTTTCAGTATACTCTACAGATTGAAGTATTTTTTGCCTAATTAAGGTGAGGAGTCGAGAAATTGAATAAAACTCTAGTCTGAATGTGCATTGGGAGACGGGTTTTATAATAATATAAAGTATTAATGGACCTGTATTTGGTTTCACCAGGTGGTTCTCACAGTCCTTCATACATCCCTGGTCCAAGAAGTAGAGATGATGTGGGCCAGTACGTAGCCGAGTACCTGCAGAGTAAGCTGAGCATTGTTTTCTTTGATTTACAGTCACATGATCAGTGGTGCAAATCAACTTTGTCTTATCATGCAGGTGGTCCAATCAGGGATTACCTGGCTGGTCCTCCAGGACCTCCCGGTCCTCCGGGACCTCCTGGTATTCCAGGAGCCTCAGGTTCTGTAGGAAACGGAGGCGTGGATGACGTGGCCAATCGAGTCTTAGCTTACATTCAAAGTATCTGAAACTCTGAAAAGTTCTTTTTATCCCACACCCAGACAGAATTGTATAAAACTGTACCTTCTATACTCAGGTTCAGGACGAGGCTACGATGGAACTCCTGGACCCCCAGGTCCTCCTGGTCCTCCTGGTGCTGTCACTGTCAATGACATCATCAAGCTGTTACAACGTCAGTCATCACATTTATTTTATTATTTTATGAATTCCATAAAACCTGAGATCATTAAGATGCGGTTGTTGTTTTTTGTTGTTGTTGGTTTACAGGAGATGATGTGAGGAGATTTATAGCTGGTCCTCCGGGTCCTCCTGGTCCACCAGGAACTCCAGGTTCTTTTGGAACATCCGGTACGGGAGATGGAAGCCACTACTACCCCCAAGACATTGCTGAAAAAGTGCTTAGTCTCATGAATGGTAAGAGCAACACTTACTGGTGCAGAAAATGAAGAGAAGGAGACCAGCAGTGACCATTGTTTGTCTTTGAATTTGCAGACATGGGCGTGATAAATGTCCCTGGTCCTCCTGGACCACCAGGATCACCTGGATCACCTGGTCTTCCTGGGGTTCCTGGGGTTCCTAGGTTTACAAGTAAGTCAGAAAAAACATTGTATTAGGGTGAATTTTATTTTGAAAAAGATAATATACCTAAAAAAAATTAATTTAATATTACATTTCTCCTCATTGTTTAACCAGATGGATATCAACCTGCTCAGGGCCCTCAAGGGCCCCCAGGACCTCCAGGACTGCCAGGTCTACAGGGGCCACCTGGAAGAGCAGGACCTCCTGGCCCTCCAGGAGATGTCAACGACATCCGCCCGGACATACGGGACTATATCCAGAGTGAGTTTCGCATTGTCTTTTCAAAATAACTGGGGAAAGAAAAGACTTTTGATGAAAATGTATTCTCCTCTTTTCCTCTAGGTGTCTCTTTCAGAGGTGAGACCGAGGGAGAGCGGCTCACAGCTGAACAACTAGAACATTTTGGGAGTGAGTTTTTTTTTTTTATATGATAATATATATAATGAGGTCGTCAGTGGTGGCCCAGTGGTTAAGGAAGCGAACTTAGGTCCACAGGGCTACACGTTCAAATCCACCATTTTACACAAAATCTCTCTCACTGGACCATTTAAAATGGGGTATTCTTTAAAGGACAGTGATTAATGATTGCAATTTAGTATTTTTTTTATTATTTTTAAATACATGAATTTAACAAGAAAACATGTTGAAGATACTGTGGTAACATTAGACTCATGTTGACTTACCGACTGTTCTTCTGTTCATGGACTGACGTTTCTTATGTTCTCATTTCCAGGCCGTTCAGAGAGGAGAGGAACCATGTTTGGACCCCCTGGTCCTCAAGGCCCACCTGGACCTCCAGGCAGACCTGGACACAGCCAGTGGCTCAGTTCTAGAGATGGCATTGTAGAAGTGGTGGAGTATCTTAAAAGTAAGCTGGCGTTTCTTAATCACTTCTGCAATCTTTTTATCTGCTCTGTCATTTTTGTTCAAACTCAAAGACACCTCTGCAAGAATTTTTGCTATTTAGAGTCGTTTAGGAAAACAATCAACGGGCTAAATTTTAGGTTAAAGAGCTGAGTTCTGTAGACGCCTCTTGGATCAGGAGATGAAATGTTATCTAAAAAAACTGAATGTCCAGCTGTCTAACTAAGGTCTTTATCTTTGACCTTGCCCTGAATTATTAAAAATCTTCCTTGACCAGCTGAACTTTAATTATTGTTTCTCTCTGGTCTTTTTTTTTGTATTTATTTTGCACAGACTCTATCAATCAATCAAATTTTGTTTTCTATAGCCCACATTTACAAATCAGATTTGTCACCTTGTTTAATATTTTACATTTGACCCCTTTTTCTCATGAGTTTAATAATAATTTCTAATAATAAGTTCTAATAATAAGTTTAATAATTCAAAATAATTTGAAAACTATACAATACCACAAACCCTTATCTGGGCCTTTTGATGTTTTCTTGTTGCTATTTCTACTTATGCAACATTTTAAGTCTCACTTTGCCCAATTCTGTAGCTGGCGATGTGCTACGGGATATTGTGAGCCAGTACAACAGCCAAACCCCCCAGGGTCCCCCAGGTCCACCTGGACCTCCAGGTCCTCCAGGCCACTGGCCCGGAGCATACGGAAATGCCACCAAGCTGCTGGAGTATATGAGAGGTAAATCCCAATATGGTGTTAGGACCTTAATCTGTCTTGTTACAATGGGACACATTTTCTAATGCTGGTCTTACTCTCCAGGACATGGTTTGCTTCGTGGCGAAAATGAACATGTGGTACAGGGACCACCTGGGCCACCAGGTCCTCCAGGTCCACCAGGATACAGCCAACTGTTTGGTTCCCACACTAATGTCACTGACGTGGTGGAGTACATTAGAAGTAAATAAAAAAACATGTATTATTATTATTAAGTAGTTAGCCATCTAAAAAATGCTAAAATAAAAAAACAAATTATGCCCTAAACAGGGCATGGAGTTATTGCTGGAAGACCAGGAACTAAAGGAGACATGGGATTACCAGGAATCAAAGGAGACAAAGGTACATGGTCCAAGTCTAGGGTCTCAACCAGACTCAGATGATATAGTTGAGTCTAGTTTGAGCTTCATGGTTCCAAGACTAGGTTTTCATTTAGCCCTAAAATACTGGAGTTGAGTCCATACGGTTCAGGTAGTGCTTCAGGTCTGGGCATTGGTGTCTGGATCCAAGAATATTGTCTTCAGAAGTTATGGTTTTTGTCTGTGATGGTATCCATTCATAACTGTTTCTAGGAAGTGAACTAGCTCCAACAATCAGTAAATATTCTTCAAAGTTATTCCAGGTCAGTCTATCAGGTCAGTTTGTGGCTGAACTTCTGACCCAAATTTTTTTTAGGGAAAACAGGACCAACAGAGACATAGTTCAGACCTCCTCCCTCAACTTTCAAGATTTCTGTCTTCTCCCTTCACTCAGGTGATCCAGGCTCCACGGGACCTCAGGGACCAAAAGGACAGAAGGGTGACAAAGGTGAGACGCTGTTTTTTGCTAAGAGGTTTGTTAATTTTCCAATACTTGAGTAATGAAAACTGAACCATGTCATTTTTCGTAGGAGATTTCTCCAGGATAAGCGAAAGAAGGAGGAGGAGGAGGAATGTCTGAGAGATTTTGTAAAAAACACACGGACATGAGGTCTTGTGGTTTTAGGATTCTCGAAAATTACAACCCAAGAAGTTTTTGTACAAAAAGACATTAATCATGTTGTTGTTTTTTCTTGTCTGTCCTCAACACTTGCTGTATTGCTTTAAGGGGAAAACCAGGGATTGAATCACCCTAATGTGGTGTTGGCGTAGGATTTTTCAGCGAGGCGATGTCTTCTTTTTGTAATTCAGGGACAGGATGAAAGGTGACATTTTTGTATCAGTGAAGATTAAATACAAACATGTTACACAAAGACAAAAACTTTATTTACATTTTAAAATAAACATAGAGACTAAAAACTATATAATAGTTTTTATGGACGTAACAGATATGATCATTAAGGATTTTACTAGTACAAAAACGAACGGCTGAGGGAAAAGGAGCAACGGCGCCACACTGTGGTCTATATCTGTAAATAACATTAAGAAAAAGGATAACGTTCCTTTAAAGCCGGTAGCGGATTGGCGACCCCCCATGATCTGCTGAGGTACTGCAGGTGGGTGTGATTTTTTTTTCAGTTCAAATGGTTTTTTTAATTTACGTGAACGTAAATTAAACACATAATACAACAGTACAATGGAGGCAGATCATGTGACGTTACCACAGTCAAACCAAGGTTTATACATTTATATAAAGTACCTGTTTCCACTGTCAAAGAAGCAGCTTTTGATAAATGTGCAGCTTATTACAACCAGTTGGAAAAAAATCTTCCACAGAGAAGAATTAATAATAACTGAAGAGAATAATAAACTCTCTAACACAGGGGAGTCAAACTGTTCCTCAAAGGGGGCTATTTGCGGGTTTTTGTTCCAACCTTTCCTGATCACACCGACTGACCAATCAGGCGTCTGAAAACTTAGCCAGGTGTGCTGTTGATTGGTTGAAATTAAAACTGGCAGCAACAGCGGCCCCTTGTGGGTCCTGTCTGACACCTCTGTTCTAACAGAATAAACTTAACTATTCAGATTATATTTTGCTGGTCTGCCTGAAAATGTCTGCTTTGTTTTTTTTTGTCAGATAATAATTAAAAACATCAAAATCAATGCTTTGTTGTGCTGTAAGTCTGGAAGAAATGTATGTGAATGTGTTGAAATGCTTTGTCAGAACCCTGATCTCTGCGCTCTCTTGCTCTAGTGAAAATAGTTCTATTAGCTTGCTGTTATTCAAACAATACAAAACAACTTTTTCTCACCTTGGTCCTGACTTTTTCCTAACTCTTCCTCTTTAACTGCTCCCTGTCGCCCCCTACTGTACACTCGGGTGTGAGGTTCTTCAACACTGACATCAACACAGGACAAAACTCATCACTCACAATTTACCACTGACACACACAAGACGAGACAAGTCTATTATCAAAACAGTTTTGTTAAAAAGTTTTCATTAAAAATTAATTTTTACTTCAACAATTCTACCTTGTTATTTATTTCACTTCCAACCAAATTTAGTGGCAGTAAAATTCTATCTCGTATGATTCGAGCAGCGAACCATTACCAAAGGGGTTTAGATTAAAAGTAAATCTACAGGCACGTGATCTGTTTTTTAATTTAAAAAAAAAAAAAGACAGAGATCAACTCTATAAAAAACGCTACAGCTTAGCTTGTCCTTCATTGATTCGAAAAACCACAGTAGAAAGATGAGAACAGCTGGAGAGAGAAACAGTCAGTTGATGAAGCAGCTTCGCTTTTACCATCCTCAGGACGTCACAGTGTCCCCTGTTGGCAGTCTGTATGTACCTACAAGACCTGGAGGTTTCCCCTATGTTGTCAGAACCCAGTGGAGTTCACACTGGGGATTGGGTAGAACCTCGTGATGCGGCTCTGGGTGGAAGGATTGAGGCACTCAGACTCTCCACTCATCTTGAAGAACACTTCCTGTTCCTGCAGTTTCCGGGCAAACTCTTCCTCCAGAGCCTGTTGATGACGGGAGGAAAAAATGAACTCCACCAGATTGAGTCACCCAGTTGGCTGCCATCGGCTGTGACCTAAAAAAAACCCAAACTGTGTCCCTCCACAACTGTGTTTTGGGTTTAACTCAGTGACAGGAAAATTCCTCTCTGATTGTTTGATAACCTAATCTGTCACCGGTTCTTAATAATACTACATACATTTTATCACATATTAATAGAAAGGCAGCACAAATTCCTTGTTACGCTATTTACCACTACAAGATTAGGCACAAAATAAATAAAAGTTGGAAAAAAAAAGTGACTTTTTCATAGTTTAAAATAAAAATCCCAGCAGAATTTCTGGTCCTGACTCAGGCCATTACTTCCTGGTACTAACTTCTGAGGTAAAATACATTGCACATACTTCTTGGTACAGTTCCTACTTCCTGGACAAATAATGCAAAAGGTTCCCCCTTCACCTTCTTTCTCGGTCGCAGCTTCTCCCTCCACTCCTTCAGCTCCGCGCTGTGCTCCTCATCCAACTCCTTTAATTTCTGGGTTTCATGTTCGATGAGCAGGTGACACTTTTCATTCTGCAGCCCACAGAGTGAAAAGGTTGATTAAAATTGATCTGAGACCTTCACAACTCCTTCAAATATGTGTGTGTTCCAGACTGACCTGTAGCTGTTGAAGCTCTCTGATGTTGGCGTCACATTGCAGCTGCAGGTCTCTCATCTGGTTCTCGTGTTTCTGGTGCTGGTGGAGCCTCTCATTCTTCTGCCTCTTCTCCTCCTGCACTGCAAACTAAACCACAGAGATGAACCTCAGGATTTAGGCTTCGACGCAAACCTCTTGCTTCACTTTTGTCAAAAACGTACCTGTTTAACCTTCTCCCTCTCCTGCTCAGGGGTGATGAAAGCACTGGTGATCTGCAGGCTCTTCTTGAACATGGCCATTCGAGTCTTGGCTTCACTCCGCTGGATCTTAGGAAGCCTGGTTTTCTCCTGCGCCTGCTTGTTCTTCAGCTCCTCAATGAGACGCTGGTTGTAGCGATGCATCTGCTCCATCTCCTGTAAAGGTGCAGACAGACAGATGTCTTGAGTAAATAACATCAATAAAATACACAAGATAAGTTAAACCAGAGGTTCTCAACTTTCTCACTTTTGGGTTGCAGACCCATTCTGAATGGATTGTGAACAGCTGGTCGAAAATCTAAATAATGTGAATCAGCTGTTGAGCATTTGTTTCATTTTAGAGAATCTCTTATGTATTTTAATCTCTTATGTTACAAGAAAAAACTTTTTAAAGGTTTTTTTTTTAATTATTTGCTTGGTTTGAATTCTATGAGAGTGTGTCGTGACTTAATGACTTAATGTGGGCCCCAGAGTTGAGAACCACTGGGTAAAACAATATTTTTTCTTAAAAATGCCACATTTGATGTCTGCTGCCATCCAGTGGCATTAACTAGAATTACAATTAGTTGATGGTTGAAGCATGGAACAGCAGATTTGAGAAGGATGGAGAAAGCCCATGTCTGATCTATACTCAGGGTCAGTACCTTCTCATGTCTTTTGAGCAGCTGATGCCTCTGCATAAAGTACTGGTCTTTGAGTTGCTGCTTGAACAACTGGTGCTTCTCCTGCAGATGGCGCTCTTCCAGCTCCCACATAGCAGCTTCTCTGGCTAAAGGCAAACACACGTTAAGGTTTGGGTCTCTGTTTGTTGCTTTAAATGTTGTGACCCAGAGTGAAGTTCCGCTAAAACGGAGCCACTTGCCTCGCAGAAGCTGCTGCTTGTGGTTGAGGCAGTCCCTCTCAATGGTGGCCAACTCATGTTTGTGCTGCTGGATGATCTTCTTCAGTGCGCTGTCCAAATCGAGCTGCTGCTTCTGGACAAATTCCTGTTCCTGAGAATGAGTTACATAATAATGTAGTTTCTTTTGAGTCTTCTTTGTGGTATTTACTCACTAGAGCAGATGCAAGTAGAATTTCAGAAAAGCATTGCTGGTGTAGATACACAATGTCAGAAGGTGACAATGGTGTAGCTGAACTCTACCAGCTATCTCCTGACCTCTTTCTTGCGGTTCTTCAGCATATTCTGGTGCTTGGACAGCTCCTTCTCCTGCTCGCCTTTGATTCGCTTGGCCTCATCTCTTAGATGGTTGGTGTGCTCCTGCTCTAGCCTCTCAATCGTCTGCTTCTGTTGACGCTCCAGATTCTCCACCTCCTGGTCATACTGACGCTTCTTGCTCTGGTGATTGCAGAGAATCAATGTTACGTTATTAAAACGAGTTAGTTGATCAGAATTTCTATCTGTAGGTGAGAAATCTATCTATCTATATATATTGCCTCACTAACTGTCAGTGTATTAAACATAATGTTTTTATTACCTTCCTTTTAGGAACGCTATAAAAACTAAGTTCCTCCTACGTTCTGTTCAATCAGCAGATTTTGGATCTTAGGAAGCCTGGAAACACCAACGTTTCTGACCACATACTACCACCTACTGTACAAGTATCTGGTCTCATTGTGTGATTAATGACAATTTTTTTTATTTCAACTGACATAAATAATCGTGCATTCCTACCAATATTAACTGATTTACAATTCCTCATTTTGTCTTTGATCACAGCATGTATTTACTTATATTCTCTTCTGCTGGTTTAAAAATGCAGTGACAGGTTTGAAATCTATGGCAAATACGGCCAAGTGTTTGCGTGTCACCAACTCACTGCAGTCTCTTGTTCAAAGCGGCGGTAGATCTGTTCCTTCTGCTGCTGGAGCTTATTGCTGAGCTGCTGCTGTGCTCTTTGCTCCTCCTTCTGCAGGAGTCGCAACTCCCTGAGCTCCTGTCGCCTGAAAGATGAAGCGAGGAACACAACAAAAAACAACTTAAATAGCAGAAAAATACTGGCTGACAAAGGTTTTTATCAAATAGGAATATATTATTTTAACATTTAAATTCTGTGTCCGAACAGTAACAACACAGTCTCTACCAGGACCAGTATAACTAAAATTAGATATATTCTATTGTAGCTCCTGTGTCTGCAACATGTTTAATTAATTGATAAGGAGCAAAAAAAAAAAAAAAAAAAAAAAAGTTTCAATGTTCCAAGCAAAACCGCGATCTCCCTATAATTACTACACTACTAATTGTTCATCTTCTTTTCTATGTAGTTTTAGCATCACCTACAGGTTGCAATATAATGTGACTGGTGAGCCAGAAATAAATTTAGTCTTTTTTGCATTTTGTACTGATTTGATTCATAGATATGTATTCTCAGACTGCATGAGGAGATTTTGAAGTATTGTGGATACCTGAGGAATCTCATCTCCTCATTCTTTGTGTCATTGTCCGTGATGATCTTGGACGTAGTCACACTGACTTCAACTCCATCCACAATAAATTTCCGGGTCTTCTTCAGCGTCTTCTTTTGACGTTTGGTATCCTAAAATAAAATATATATATATATATATAATTTTCCTGAGGATCACTAAACATATTCTGCTCTTTCAGCGAGAGGATACCACAAGTCTTTCTCACCTGTATAGAGACAGTTCCAGGAACTTTTGTTTTGGACAAAAAGCTGGAGATGGACAGATTGAGTTCCAAGCTGCTGTTCTCTTTGTCATCCTTTGCCTTGTCTGGAACCTTCTTCTCGTCTTCTCCTTTGACCACCTCTCCGTTTTCTTTGGAGACATCTTGGTCTGGCAGTGTCAACGTCACCTTTAGGTGTTTGTACCTCTCCTCATCCTCCTCCTCTTCCTCCGCTGGTGTATTTACTTCCTTCATTTCATCCTCGGAAGCCTTCTCCCGGATTTCCTCAGAGTCTGTAGGAAGCTCAGCAGTGTCCACTTCTTTTTCATCCTCCATGGCAATAACCAGCTGCTGCATCTCCTGAACTGGAGCCTCTGGAGCAGCATCTGTTTGTGCTAAGGCAGCGTCTGGCTCCTCCACTGGCTGCTTCTCCTCCTCCTCGTGTTTTGGTTGTTTCTCCGCATCTTCAGGCTCCTTTACACCAACAACTGCAGCTGGAGGCTCCTCCACGAAAGTAGTGACCACTTCATTCTCAAACACAGTGATATTTGTGGGTGTTGGCACCTGGATAGATGGTTCAACCTTCTCTGGGACAGATTCCAAGATTGAAGGAGAGAGAGGGATCTTCTCGTCCTCTGAGCTGGCAACACTGACATCAGATGAAGCACGTTTGTGGCCCTGCAGCACAGAGAACAATGAAGATAAACAACAGAAGCAATAGAATATTTTCAAACAAAAGTCTCAACAGTGCACACACCAGATGAGCTTCTGTTTCTTCCTCCTCTTCTTCCTCCCTGTGTTCTTCGATCTCCTCAGTCACCTCAGCCTTAGCCTCAGCGATCAGCTCCCTCAGTGGTCTGCTGTCCGTCACAGTGGAAAGGAAGGAATGCTGCAACAAAGGCAAGCAATTACAGGGTTATATTTATAAAAAGTTTAAATTGGAGGGCTGGTTAAAACAAAATGTCCATTTTCTTCCCAAAACTTCTTTTGAAGACTGATCTATGTCAAAATTATGATAAAGTGAAGGGCATTGACTCCCACACATTTACTAAAAACACCTTGCCTCATTACTTTAACACACAACGTTACAACTTGGCAACTAGTGCATGCAAAAAAGCAAATTCACCAGCACTCAGCTGTAAAAAGACGGCACCTTTAATCCTCACCTTGTTCAGCCTCCAAACCTGCTCCATATATTCAACTGCGGGACTGAGAATACAAAGCTTCTCTGTCAACAAAATCTTGACTGAAGTCTCAACACCTGCTTGGATTTTTAACCCCATCTTCATGTCCTCGTCTTGCACCGCTAACCCAGGGAATGCCTGTTCATTTGTTTGTGCTGTGGCTCCCTTACTGACTGTCTGGACATGGGCTGGCCATAAGCAGGTGCTGTCTCCTGGCACAGTCCACTAAGACCAATGGAAAAAGAAAAGCTTGTCCTGCTGACGTCAGCTCAGACAAGCAGCTGTGATGCAGCCATTCTTCAAGTAGGACCGTATAAAGAACCGGTTTATTCTGCAGATAAAACCAACTTCCATCTCCTTTACGGACATTTTTTTCTTTTTAGCAGTAGTATAAGTTCTTTTATTTTGACAGAACTCTGCATCAAAACCTGCTTCAATTTGATAGGACAATTTCAAAATAAACATCCATTGCAATGTCAATAAAATCATGTATCGGACCAAAATGGCCTGGTTAAACACCTCAAGGTTTAGGTTCAATTCATCAGTTGTCCAGCAGAGGATTCACACTTTTGCCCCACAAAATACTAAGAATAACATTTATAAGAATAAAAAGCAAACTCCTTGTTATTGTGACATTGTGATTCACATCACTGCACACAATGAAATGTCATCTCTAGATTTAATCCATCACCAAAGTGAACAGTGGACTGTGACTGTGAGTGGAAATGGTGGGGCCTCAGTCGTAACCTGGCACTTGGTGGATTCTAACTAGGAACCCTGCGAACCCCAGTCCAGTTTTTTAACCACTAGGCCACCACTGCCCAAAAGGAACAACCCCAAAAGGAAGCACTGCTTTATCACATACCTGTTGTAGGATTAAATTAATCTCCTAACCCACTATTTTCAATTCAACGTAGCTGAATAAGGACTTTAAAACAGATTCCAACTGCTAGAATATGTCACTTCACCCAACAACCTGCTGTATGATTATATACCCAGTCAGAATAAGATGCCAGATAAGTTTTTTTTTTGCATTTGTCTGTCTTTGGTAGTAGATAAATAAAAAAAGACATGGAGAGAAGAAATGCACCTGTAGAAGCTGTGTTGGGCTCCACCTGTTGTCCACATTCTTGTCAAGGCATCGCTTCAGGAAGTCACTAAATTCTGGAGACCTTTAAAAAGTAAAAAAAAAGGGGTTTATAAGGCCAATTTATTTGGATTTTTTTTATAAACCTTGAAATTATTCCACTCGAAGTTCTATGGCAACTGTATCCAAATGGAAATCCATTCTGCGTGTTGCACATGACTACTGTGTTCCAGTTTGAGTAACCTGGTGATGCATGCTAAACATTGTGTGATTACTATGCTGATTGTTAGCCAATATATCACATTGTTGTATTGCCATATTCTTGACTACACACCCTCCAAATGTTAAACTCTTCAGCTGTGACTCACCAGCGAGATGGAAGCATCAAAGTAGGAGGGTCAGATTTGGCTATTTTCAGCAGGACCCTCATTGGGTTCATCTCATGATTTGGTGGCTCAATCTGTGCCATCTCGATAAGAGTGACACCTAGGGACCAGATGTCAGCCTTGTAGTCATAGGGACGGTCTTTGGATGTCTCACACATCACCACCTCAGGAGCCATCCTGAAATAGAATACATTATTTAAAAGAATAGTGAAGCCAACAAAAGCCTCAGTGTTGAAGAAGAAAATAAAGAGTCAGAATCAGCTTCCATTGTCACAGTTTATTTCTGACCCACCAGTATGGCGTTCCTATGAAAGAGTCTCTCCTCTGCAATGTTTTGCTGTTTTTGGCAGACACACCAAAGTCAGCTGAAAGACATGTGATTCAGAGAAGAAAAAAAAAAGAAAAATCAGCCACATTTTCCAATAATAGCCACAAACACAGAATGGGTCTGAGAGGGAGAGTCTGACACAGAGCACACAGTCTGAGAGACGGTTGGTCTGTGTGTGTGTGTGTGTGTGTGTGTGTGTGTGTGTGTCAGTATGGTTGGAGTGGTGGCTGACCAATGTTTTCCATGTACCAACAATAACTCCAACCAGTTGACATCAGTCACAATATTACACTACATAGTCTGGAAAAGAATGTGACTACACACACACTCTGCTGCAGTGCCAGTTTGATTTCAAAAACAAACAAAAAAACAAACAGTACTGAAAATAAATGCACAGAAGTAAAAAATCCTCAACAGTAAATAGCTGTAACAGACTTTAACAGCAGATAATGAACTGGTTAGTAGCTGCTGCCCACAGTAGCATATCCTAAAGCTTTTATAAATCTTCAGAAGATTATAAACAGGACTCAAACACACAGTCTCCTATTTCCTTTTTGAATGCCATTCAACACATAAAGAGTCATGTGAACGAATAAGCTTCTTGTAAGGAGGGGGAAAAAATGCTGTTACAAAACAGCTCTGTTGTTTTTTTCAGTACTGTACTATAGACAGGGTCTGTAGGCTATTTTCTGGCACTTTTTAAGGCCTTTCCTTTATTTTGCAACAATCACAAAAAACTTAAATTGTAGGTAAACTGCTAAATAAGATACAAAATTCAAACTTACCCAACTTGACATCACCACCCAGAGTGAGGAGGATGTTTCCAGCCTTCAGGTCTCTGTGGATGATTTTATTGTCATGCAGGTAGACGAGGGCCTGCAGGGTCTGCTTACACACCACCCTGATCTGAGGCTCCGTGAGCGGTCTCTCCAGTTCTGTGACAAGAGACAAACCGTTAAAGAAACCCAGATTGCAATCTTTTTTATTTATCACCATCACATTATTCTTGTTGAAATTCAGGCCAAAATTCTATTTGTAATTTTAACAACATAAAGTTTGTTGAAATGTTTTGACAAATAATAGAAAATACAAAGATCCTTTATTTGTAAGAACTCTGCAAAATTCCTAAATACATTTATTTACAGAAACACTGGATATCATCATTTATTTACTTGTATTAAAAGTTAATTTTACCTCACTATAGCTGTCAACATATGAAACAATACAGCAGGAATAGACCCTGTAAAAGTTTGTAGTAGGATCTCCTTCATGTGACCGAAGCCTTTTGGATGAGCCACGGGTATCAAACTCAGAGCTCCCTGTTTGCAACAGCTGTACTGTAGGCTAAAAGTCTATAGAATTGGAAAAATAATTTTCTCTCTTCTGAGTCTCAACAGGTCTCCAGTCTGCAGACTAACAGCTGGCTCTCACTGTATCCATTACATAATCACCCAGATGTTCAGTTATGAGCCTGATTCGGCTTCAAAGAAAAAAAAAAACTACACTACAGACATTGTCTTCTGAAGCTGTTTGGTGCCCTTGTGTACAGCTGTGTCTTCAGCGGTGAGGTTTGAACTGTTTTCTCTCTCATGCTGCAGGAGGAAATGCTGACTCACCAAGCATGACAGCGTCCACAGCCCCTCCAGCACAGAACTCAATCAGGATCTGCACACAGAGAGAAAAGAAAACAAAACAAAAAACACAAATGTCAAATGTTTTTTTACTAGAAGAGTAAAGCAGAAAATCTGTTTGTGCGTGAGGAACATTGGTGTGATATTTATCACTAAAGGTCATCGATGAAAAGTCAAACGTTCTCCAAAACGCTGAATGTCCAGTTGCCTGACTTAACTCTTTAACCTTGTACCATGACCTGGATGACTGAGAACTCGAGGACCTGAGAACATTTAATATGCAACCATTCGCTCACCCTGGAGCTAGAGCCAGGGCTGAGGCCCAGAGGCAAGTGCCTCATGGTTGGGCCAAGCACAAAGAATAGACGTGAATCCACCTTTATGTGGACCCACCCCTGGAAGGCCTGCAACGGGCAGGTGCGATTTAGGTGAGACAAGCAGATTGGTATCGGCCCGTTGTGATGAAGAAAGAGTTAAACCAAAAGGCGAAGCTCTCAATTTACCAGTATGTTCCTACCCTGACCTATGGCCACAAACTTTGGATCGTGACCGAAAGGACGTGCCTAGGTACAAGCGGCTGAAATGAGCGTTCTTTGTAGGGTGGCAGGACATTCCCTTAGAGATCGGGTGAGGAGCTCTGTCGCAGTAGAAGAGCATGGAGTAGAGCTGTTGCCCTTTTCACATCGTGGAGGAGTTGAGGTGGTTTGGTCATTTGCATCGCATGACCCCCAGACACCTCCATCGAGAGGTGCTAGGGTCCTGTCCCACTGGGAGGACACAGAGGAACACCCACAACACGCTGGAGTGACTATGTTGTCCAGCTGGACTGAGAACACCTCAGGATCCACCCAGATGAGCTAGAGAAATGTCTAGAGCAGTGTTCTTATAACCATTTTTTGAGACAAATTTGAGACTCCTATTAGCCTCCTAGTAGCTTATTTTAACAAAATAAAGCCATTCTAATTACATGAATCACTACTGTGCTGTGGGATTGTGGTTAAAAGACACTGGTCAAGGAAGAGGGAAGTCTTGGTATCCCTGCTCCAAATGCTGCCACCACCACGACCCAGCTCTCTGGATAAGCGGACGAAGATGGACGGATGGATGGCCATCTTCCATTCATACATCCGTCTTTATTTGTTTTCCATCATGGGCCCAATCGATCCTGCCCAGTAGTTGAGCCCTTGAGTTACACTTCAATGTCAGAGACACTGACTTTGGTTTAATTCACCATCAATACTGTATACCGCAGTCACTGGAAGAGAGTAGATCTGTGAGACAAAGTGCTATATAGTCATATGATGTCATTACTATGGTTTGTCAATGTTTGTGGCTTCAATTTGAATATTATATTTCAATACTTTTGGCATCATTTTTGCCCAAAGCAGTTCTGACTACAGGAGTCAGATGTGTTGTGTATGACAGTAAAGTCTGATCAGTCCAATCGCACCTGATTATCGGATTCACACAGTGTGGGACCAGTCACGCCTGTGGTTTAATTTTACAAAAATTACTTTGTATGCCCGGCTTAAATGGTTGTTCGTGACCCTGCAATGGACTAGTGGACAGTCCAGGTTGTATCCCACTGTTGCCTGTTTAATAATGGTATTTCAGCAACTCCTACCAGCCTGAGAGGGAATGATGGATGAAGATGGATGTCTTTTGCTCTGTTAGCTAAAAGAAGCTTATTTTTTTTTTGGCTAGGAAAAGAAGCCTGATCCTCAAAAAGGCCGTCTACAGCGTTCACCCAGGTTCAATAGCATTCCACAGCTGAGCTTTTCAAGACTGTTCCACTTCCACCAACAAAAGCCTCACATCACGTACAATGCCTCAAGTCTCTGAACAGTCTTGGTCATTCAACAGGCAGCGTTCTAGTGTTTCTCTGTAGGCGTTCTGTTGTTTTAGCGGTACTGCAGTTGTACAATGGTCTCCACAGTGGTTGGACCGGGTGGCAGCTGGTAGAGAGGAACCCTAGGCCTGGGCTGAGGCTTCATCTGCCCATTTGTTTATTTGACATGTACGAAAATACAGAGAAAAGATGCCCTCGCTGAGATTAAAATCCACCCACAGATATTTAAAACCATCAACATGACATTAAGACAGTATGCCTGGTCTGAGAGGATGGAAATGCCACCAACACTAGACACATGATGACGCTGGAGGTTGGTATATAGTGAATTCCAACTTGGTCTCCTCAGGGATAAGGCACTGAGGCTTTCTTGATCAGGAGGAATGTCCTGGAAGTGCTCTGTCCTCTTTGCAGACACAGGTGCCACACAGGCCCAGATAAAAATCAACAGCATCCATTGTTTAAGGGACAAAAGAGAAGAAAATGGCTAGGGACACGGTGAAATGAAATCCTCAGGTAATCACTCAGGTTCATTTAACTTTCAGAAGGAACCGGGTGTAAAGTGACCCTGGTTCTGTCTCTGACAAACCAAAACCAAACCACTTTGTAAAATTTGACCACTGATGATACGATAAGCAAAGTCAGCAGCCATATAAGTTGTCTTAAGTAGGGGCCCAGTCTGTATGAAATATGAGGGCCACTAAGGTATCATTTTAAATTTGAGAATCATAAAAAAAAAAAAAATCAATATTTGATTTTTTGACATTAACGATTTCTTCTCTCGCAGGAAGAAGCCACAAGTTATGCCAACGCCCTCGGAGGAATCATGTACAGGTATTATTATGTAATATACATATATGTATTACGTATATTACAGGTAGAATTTTTTTTGCAATGGAAATCATGTGTGCAACAAACATAACCTACCCTACGGTGTTGCCCAAGGTAGGTGCCTTGGCCCACTCCACTTCTCCTTATATTTACTGCCAATGGGCAACATCATTAGAGAATACAACATTGTCTTTCATAGTTATACAGATGATCAGATGGTACTCAAATTGCAAAACTCCATTGACCCCAAAGAGATTAGCGCCACTGATCGCCTTGTTATCCCCCCTAATTATGATTGGCCATGACATCATCATGCCATGGCCAAACCTGAGGAGTTAGCCCTCTTATGTTGGGCCATGGCATAAACCACATTGTCCAGATTGTGTCTTCCAAGGCACATGATAGACAATGTGGACAATGTAGTTCTCAGGTCAGGACTCAGCCATGCCATAAACCACATTGTCCAACTTGTGTCTTTCAAGACACATGGTGGTCAATGCATTTTATGCCACCACATTGTCCAGCTTGTGTCTTTCAAGACACATGGTGGACAATGCAGTTTATGCCATGGTTGAGTCCTGACCTGAGGAGTTGGCCCTAAGCCGTCCACCTGAAGGCTACCAACCTCTCTTTTGAGGACCAAGACGTTCAACTCATGGCCAGGGAAGACAGATGGTCTGAGAGAGGTGTTAAAGAAGTTATTTTTAGTACTTAATCCCCACAATAAATCATGGACCACGGTATTATCACCACACTAGTCGTTAATTTTATCTTTAAGTAATCAACACAATATTTTTGTTTGTGTTTGTTTGGCATTCATTTATGAGACGGTATATTGTCCAGCAAAGGTTTGACACAGTCACAGTTTAGGAAAACACACTGTGACGCAACTTCACCCACAGACAGACAAAGACAAAGACAGACAAAAGGTAACAGAGAAACAGAAAGGTCTCTCCACTCACCCAGAGTTTACTCTCATAGTAGAAAGCATCCAGCAGTTTGACAATATTCTGGTGATCACAAGAGGCCAGGATGTCGATCTCAACCATGTAGTCTTCCAACTCCTCCTCTGTCTTTGTGTCAATCACTTTGGCTGCAGCGAGGACGCCTGTCTGTTTGTTCTGGGCCTGCAGAACAGAGAGTTTCACAGTGACGTTTGCTAAGTGACCATAGTAAAGTTAAAGGTTTAAATGGAACAAAAATGATCGCATGACTTGGTCATGTCGATGTGATGAAAATCCATGGCGTATCCTCAGGGCCAGCAAAGCGTTCTCTGATAAACAGAATCAGAATCAGAAACCTCATTTACTATACTTTTATCATGAATATATTTTTTCCAGTGCTTCAAGTATTCTTGAGGTTTTTATTAAATTGCATTTCCCTTCCATTCTTGTTACCAGAAAGAAATGCTATCAAAATGACATGTTTGGGCACAAAAAATGTAAATGAACAAGAAAATTTACTCTTTATTTTTATTGTTTTTGAGTTGGCTTTCTAGCAGGCCTACAGTTACGTTTTGAGCAATTTGATTGGATGTCCTGCACACGCAAAAATGCAGTTTTCTCTGTATCCACTGCGTCAGTTAAGCTGTAATTTTCTGCCTGAAGTGAATTCAAACACTGGACTCTCGACTAAGTCATGGATGGCAAATGTCTGCATTAGCCACTCTGTTGTGTCCATACGCACCCAACTGACCTAAGGGCACATTCAGCAGTGTATTCCCATTTTTCTAATAGGACATTAAAGTCGCACTCTGCCCTGAGTCACAGTGAGTCCACACAGATGTGAGACATCTCTCACAGCAGAGGAAACTTCTCGCACTTGTTTTGGTCTCCATGCGGACGTGATGGGAAGTCCCCCACTGTGATCTCGGATGGAACCACTTCCTGGTGACCTTCCAGTCTCTTTAAAAAAGGCAAATTGTGATAAAGTGTTTGAGGACACAGTCACTAGAACCACAGTGACCTGGGTTCATCTGAGAGCTGCCGCAGGTGTGTCTGCAGTCACAGTAACAATTATCACACTAAACATTGAATATGTCAGATATGTCCGTGTACGGAACAGACAGAACAGCCTAGTGCAGCGAAGTAAGCCCATTGTTTTTAGGTGATATAGCACGTCTGTACTCATGCTGTAGTATGCAAACTACTGCTTGCAAACTTTGCATTAGAAATTTTTCCTATTACCTTTTTTTTTTGACCGTGGGTCCTGGTTATGGTCCTAGATATGCTGCACCGAACTTTAAAGAGCCTTTCTGTATATAATCTGTGTAGATATATTAAATTTGATTTTCTCCTTGCTGCCTGCCTGTCCGTCCTGGGTGAGGATCCACTCCACTGTCGATCACATGAGGTTTCTTTCTTTTTTTTTCCCCCTCTCTGGGTTTTTTGGACTCGTTCCTAAGCTGGTATGAGTATCTTTAAGGGCAGGGGCTATTTTCCTGTTTACTGCATCTTGTTTATTATACATAATTGTTTGTAAAGTGCCTTGGGATAACAGTTGTTATGATTCGGCACTATAAATAAATAAAGTTGAAGATGAAGTTTGGTAAAAAATAGATTTTGTTGCCATTGTGTGCAGAGAATGTCTTCAACATTCTTTTTTAGATTTCTAGAAAATACCCAGCACTCTTACTTGTCCAACTCTTTCTTATAAAGAGGACTCTCGGTGCCAGGAACAGAAACGCTGATCTGTTTGGTCTAAGTCTGACTCACATGAGCCTGAGAGAGGAATGATGGGAAACTCACCACCTGTGACATAATCACTCTGCAAGAAGATTAGGATTGAAATTGCTAACTTTCAAATCATTGTACGCAGAGCAAGATTGTGGAATATGTTATCTCTGCCTCAAAATAAACCATCACAAACTAACTTTTCCTCTAACCTCATAACCCTTTACTTTCAACAATCCTTGTTTTTATACCATTCAATTTAGTGGGGCTGTAAAAGTGGTCAATCAGTTAATCACTGGCAGACTACAGCTGGAGAAGTACTAGATAAAATTGTCATTTTTAATAAAACCAATAGATTTTGAATTGTATATAAATACTTATCTTAACTGTACACAAATACATAACATTTTCATAAACTATTAGAATAGTTGTAATGTTACATTTTACAAGCAGCTGTTGTTAAACAACCTGCTAAACAACTGACTAATATTTCACACCCACCTCTCATTTTCTTTATTATTATCTATTTTTACAAATGTAATTATTATCTATGTGACATTACTCAAAGTTTCTGTACCTGATATAACATTTTCATCAAATTTTAAAATCAAAGGTAATGTAATCTAAATGTAAATGTAGACCAGTACTATAACAAATGTGCTTGTTGATTTGAAAACAACAGGTTCCGGGTACAAATCTGTTCACTTTGGTGGTGGTTTAAAAGCAGAAGTCACATTTTGTTGTGTGGATCACAATGTCTCAAAGGGAAGGAGTTCGCTTTCCTTTTCTTTCCTAATTAATGTCTAATTTTTTGACCATCTGCTGCCTGTTGACAAAGGTAAAAACAATGATGGTAGAAATGTACAAGAAGAATCACAACATCCAGTATGACAGAAATGTCCTATTGTCAAATGACACTCACTGCGTGAGCTTCATTGTCCATAACAACATGAGGACAATAACTTGGAGAAGACAACAGACACCCTCATCGTCATCATCAACCAACGTCCCAACAACAGCGATAACAAGGAGCAGTGCCATCACCCACCTTGAAGACCTTTCCAAAAGCTCCATCTCCTAGTTCTCCAATGATCTCCCAGATCTCCTCTGGGTTCTCATCTCTGCGCACATGCTCGTACTGTTTCTTCTTCTTCTCGGCTCCCAGTTTGAAGATCTTGCGGAAATTAAAGAATGACATACTGGGTCCAGGAGCATCCACCGACAAACTTCACAGATGAGATCCGTCCGTTGACTTGTGGACAGCAGAGATGGGTGGAACACGAGTTCTGGATCCACATGAAGCGGGTTTGGACGCGGACACAGTCAGGTTTCTAGAACTAGCTTAGCCTGTCAGTGTTTTGAGCTGTTCCAGGGGAATAGCGCTCACCCCCGCACCGGGAGACATTGTTAAAGACCGAAATAAACGGCTTAAATATAAACTAAACACGTGTTCTGCTCAAATCCACACAAAGGCGCATTGAAATGTATTTCCCCGTCTGAAGCAGTCAAGAAAAGAACGACCGTTGTCGTAACTCCAGTCCGACCCTCTGGTCCGGGGAGACGACCCTCTGAGCTCTTTCTTCAACCCCAAAAGAAATAAAACAACAAAACACGGGCCAGTTGAAACCTTCTTCCACGCCGACGTCCTCTTCAGTTTGGTTCATTTGTCTCCAGGAGAGTAGAACAGTCGATACACTCTGTTTCGGACACAGTCATCTTCCGAGGCTGGAGGAAAAACGAGTCCTTTTTTCTAATCTTGCGGATTTAATGTCCATGCGCGGTCATGGAGCAGAGCTTCTTTCTCTTTGCGCGCTCCGGTAACGTGTTGGTTTGTTGGTCCCGGTGTTCTGCTGCCATCTCGCGTAGAGGAGCGGAAACGCAATAGCAAAAGTTAGCAAAAAGGATATTACAGTTGATTTCACGGCGTATCCTGTATATTTGTGAAGCGGTTATTACCACTGGATTTGAAATAGACTTTGGAATAGACTTAGACTAAACTTAATTTGCAATTCAAACAATAGCAACAGCAAAAATGCATGGCAGGGAAAATTAGCTTAGATAAAATAGAACTTTAATAATCTCTTAAGTGTTCACTTTGGGAAATTAAAAAAAGTGGGAAAGAAAAGGAAAAAAAAATGAATAAGAATAGCCTTTATTGTCATTTTAATAAGAAGAAACAACCAATTTTAGTGGCATCTCCTTTTGCAAGCAGAGTATTCGTGCAGTAAGATATGCGTATATGTACTGTAGCTTTGTGAATACTACAGGAAAAAGGAGTGACCATTACACGAGTGACAAGTGGTGTGAAGTTCAAAGAGGCAATCTATTTTCAGTGGAAGTATGAATTTAGAGAGTTTAGTGCAGTGACAAAAAAAAAACGACAACACAGACAGGAAGGTTTGGAGGAAAAGCTAGAGAAGTCGGATTGAGATGGTTTGGACATGTTCAGAGGAGGGACAGTGGATACATTGGTAGAAGAATGAACCTAGAGATGGAGCTACCAGGTAGGTGACAACGAGGAGATTGATGGATGCACTGAGGGACATGGAGGTAGTTGGAGTTAGAGACAGAGAACAGGGGGAGATAATAAAAAATCGTTTTGCTTTGACAGCCCCTGAAAAAGGGACACGCTGAGAGAAGAAGAAGCATATTTGTTCAGTTGTACAGATGGTAACAGTAATGTCATTACAGTAAGATGTCTTTAAGTTATTTTTCACATTTTACAGGAATCACAATAAAGAGTGTTGTAAAAAATCAATTCAAAATTAGTTACATCAATGACAACTGGACACATGAGTGCCCAGTTGTCATTGATTATTATTATTTACCTGCTCATTATTATTTACCTGCTTGCCCCAAATAAAAGGCGTGGTTGGTTCTAGGATTAGAGCTCTTGAAGTTTTAAACAAACCACGTCTTTGGAATGAATTAAGTCCGTGAGATTTTTAGACTCAGCTGTGTTCCTCCGTTTATCCAGAAGAGGGAGACAGTGAAACCAAA
>JAFBJS010011646.1:63779-75802 GCA_016785265.1 Paraplagusia blochii | reverse complement strand
GTATAGTGTGTGCTGCTAATTGTAAATTAGAAAATAATCACAAACTCTCAAAATTGATACATAACTGCGAATTAAAAAATTCTAAATAGATTAGAAAATAATTAAAAAAAAAATCCCTTCAATTCAGTAGCGGGCCATGCATTTCAACTGTAGGTCATTAGCTGACACAGGGATGGTTACAGTCAAACATGCCAATGTATGGAGTTGCCCCATACTCTCACTCATAATTTTTACCAGGAGGAAAGTAAGGAGATCAGCAGGACTTCTCCCTTAAAAATCAGCCATGCCACACGTTACAGTCCGTTCAGTTGTCAGTTGGGTAAAATCAAACAAGATGACGTTGTCAGACTTCTGAGACCTTATGCAATCAAGGGACATGTAGGTGAGGCCTGTAAGGTAGGGCCAGCTAGATGGCTTTGAGGTCCCAAACTCGCGAGATGATTGGTCTGAGCACTGTAAACTGAATGTGCTGTGTCTATTTACTTACAGTGGGTAGTGCCCTCACTTTTGATTCTTAAGACTCCGGAAGATTTCATGGAACCTGACAACGCCAGCTAGCTAAAATATGTTTGGATAAAAAGATTTTATCCAACTTTTAAAATGAAACTCGTTTCATATTTATAAATGAAAGTACAATTTTATTCAAAAATATTATTGAATAAATGTGTTCTTTTGAGTATATTTAGGACAGCAGAGAAGGCTTTGCTGGCCCTGAAGGCCCACCACTGCTTTTATTGTCTTTGCTCTAAGAGAAGGGTGTCCAAACTGTTCCACAAAGGGGCACTGTGGCTGCAGGTTTTTGTTCCAACCAAGCAGCAGCACACCTGAGTTGACAGGTTTAATCAACTGATCACAGTCATCAGACAACTGATTGGTCAAACTATGTGCTCTTGGTTGGTTGAAACAAAAACCAGCAGCCACACCGGCCCTTTGTGGAACAATTTGGACACCCCTGCTCTAAGAGAAGGGTGTACAAACAAGGGTTGGATTTTATTAAAATGAAATTCATCTTTTTTCTGCTTTAATTAAACAACCTTTTTTTTCCTTTTTAAATTTCCATACACCTGTTAGTTATCTGCATCCATATCTCCCGATGCCTCCATATAGCAAGTTTGTTGTCTTTTTGTTTCCTCATGCTGCCTTGAACAGGCAAGCAGTCACTCTCTTAAATTTGGAGAAATATGTGCACACATGCAGCCATGTGATTTCTAATGACTGTCAGGTTGAAAATGTAAACACGGCCTTGTCAAACTTCCTCCTAACCCAGTAATCTCTTTCCTACTCCCTTTTTATCACCATAACTAACTTTACAATCTCATGTTGTGACCCCAGGTACTGTTAAAATTTATGTTATAGTATAAAAAAGTCTACATGTATTTATCACTAATATCCTTGTAAAATACAGCTTAGCGCTCATGCTGTCGTTCTGTTTTTGGTAACATTACCATGTCAGCATTTCCCCATTTGCCTTTGAAGTTACATTGTTTATACCAAAAATGGAGAATAAATAGAACATGTTTGATGACACAAAACAGCCCCACTTGTAAACAGTCTGCCCAGTTAGGATTTAGGAGTTAGCTGAATGCACATCAAATCTGTTATCAGCTCTAAGTGGTATTCACAAGAGAAAGTAAAACAATTGCTTATGAGCAAGCATATTTCTTGCATTACTTCCATCTTGTGTGTATTTCCAAATCTCTTAAATGTTAAGGACAGTATGTTAAAAAAAAAAAAACTTAATTTGAGCAATTAAGAGAAAGAGACAACGGGGAAAGATGAGTAATTCATAGAGCAAACTGTAACCCGTAACTTTAATTACTGTTAGAACAATTTAAAATAACAACTAAGCTTCATCCTAATATTGTTTGTGTATAAAAAACCCTATAAATATATTGTTATCCATCTTTTCATTTCTGATCTCTCTTGATTTTCCATTTAGTTTGGAACAAAGCTATAGCCTGTGAATAGGAAAAGGTGGCACATAGAGAAGAGGCCCATTCCCTAGCACTGACATAGAACTATTGTAAACACAATACACTGTCCTGGCAGACTCAAGGTGAAAGATAGACTAACTGGTCCTCTGGTTGCCTTTATTAGAAACATTTCTGTGACACAGAGTCCAAATGTCTTGTACAAACAGCTATCCTTCACAGCAGACAGACATAATGTTTCTACCACATGTGCCAATGAAGGTCTGTTTACAGTTCCGATATAAAAAAAACATACTTAATGCAGCAAATTGCTGTGGAATCGTCATTGATGGCATAGTATCATTGATAACTGCATCTAAAAGTTGTATTTTTTTCAGAGGGTCTTGTTGCTTTTCCTTAATGTGTGCACAGAACCATTGCAAAAAAAGCTAAAGAGCTGCTCACAATGAAATGATATTGTCCACAAAAAGTCTTGTACCAACACTCAGTTCACTTCTTTTTGTTACAACTACTCAACAGGATCACCAGTCAGGATGGTAATGTTTTCTGTTCTCATATGTTTCAGAGAGAAGAAGCAGAAAATCCACGACATTAAGAATAATATCAAGGAAGCCATTGAGGTAAATAACAGCTGATGTTCCAACCATACCGTGTTCTGACTGTGTGATTAGGATGATGATCTGAGCAATTCAATACAAGACTGTATGAAATGTAAAGTTCTATGAGAAGAAACTCTCTGTGATCCACTGTGAAAACACTGTGTTGGAACTTGTTTGTGACAGACCATAGTAACAGCGATGAGCAACTTGACACCCCCGGTGCAGTTGGCCTCTCCAGAGAATCAGTACAGGATTGAATACATCCTCAACCTCGTCAGCCAGAAGGACTTTGACTTTCCATCTGTAAGTACTGTAAAATGTATATAATGCATATTTTGTCTGTAGCTGCAGGCTGGGTTTTAGGAATATGGTAATTAAGTATCTAGTAATTCACAAAGAGGTGGTTTGATATAACTTTTTAATGTTTAATACCATTGAATGACAAATCTGATACAGCGACTTGGAATATTTGCTGATACCCATATCAATTCTCCATTGTGATGGAGGATTGATGCGCTGCTGTTGTTGAGGTACTAGTTTAAAGCTTTTTGCTCAAAGTTAAGTTGTGTATTTGGGCCTTATGTATTTAATTCTTAAAGGATCTTGTTGTTTTTCTGTGTTGGTTTATTTGTCATCCTACTCTGTCCAGTTGGCCTCGAAGTAACTTTTTCTGGATATAGTATTTTTTTTTTCTGTGTTTATACCTGACAGTATTGACTGTCTTTATTGGAAAAACAAAATGAAAAACATGTTATGCTGTCACATTACAATCTCACCAGCCGTTCTAGACGTGTCCCCCAGGTGCTGGTGTTTCAGATGATAGCCGTTAATTGTCCCAATATCCCAGGTGTAAATCTCTTTACTTGTGCAAATTACCTTGAGGTTAACTAATGTCCTAATGTAATGCTGATGTCTCTGAAGGTTTCACTGTTCTCCCAAGATCACTCCAATTAGCTTCCAGCAAAGGCTGAGAGACAATGCCCTAAAGTTTAGGTATTTATTCACAGACTCCTGTGGGACTCAGCTTAACTGCATTAGTGCTGACAATTAGAATAGACACAGCAGATCATCAGAAATCACTATGATTGTGGTTTTGCTCATGTGCTGGCATGGCAGTTAAAAGCATTTTAAAATAGCTAATTAATTTATAGCTAAGTGATTGCTAATTAAAAGATTAAGTTTCTTTTTTTGTCATTGTGACATTGTGACTCACACCACTACACACAACGAAATGTCACCTCTGCATTTCAAACCGGGGGTGTGGCGGACCCAAGTCCAACTGCCCAGAGAATTACTGAGTTATTTGATTTAACTTACTTTTATTGGTTCCGATGCTTTTTTTTTTCGTGAGTATAGTGGGATGCTGGGCAGCTCAAATGGTTCTCATTTCTTTTTTATATACTCTCATATGCTGACATTCACCCATGAAGGTCAGTTATTGTTCTAATCAGCTTTGAATTGCCCATGAGCAACACACTTGTTACTCAGCCCGGACTCAGACCCTCAAACATGAACATGTTTTGGTAATTCTCAAATTTGGGATTTGTGGTTGGTGTGGCTGCTGGGTTCATTGGGTTCACTGTTGTAAATTGACCTTTACTGGAGGAAGGAACAAAGAGGCTCGTACAGAACATAAAAAAAAAATAGAAGCATTTCACTGAGAGGAAGACAGATTTATTTACTCATTTTCCAACCATTTCCTGTCATTAAAAGATATGTTTGTGGTAAAGTTGAATCTTTCAGCTTATGTAAAAACTAAAATAAAAGATGTGACAACATTTTCATTCTGAAATGTCAGATTAAATGTTAAATTTAATATGCATTCTTATCAAGTGGTCCTCGATTTTTTTTACGCCATAAACCAGTTTAATGTCTGGAAATGTTTTTCACGGATTGGTCTTCATGGAGAATACAAATTAATAAATTAAATGACCAGTATAAGAAAAATTAACGTAATAATAAACTAAAGCCACTGCGTAGACAAGTTTATAAACAACGTCGTCATAACATTGCACATCAATTAAATGCAGAATGCTTTGGCTCCAGGTGACAAGGCAGTTTCCGAAGGCTTCGTTGCCTCATTGCCGTTATGATGCAGCGTAGGTTTGGAGCAGGCCTGCCTATACTGTGTTGTGACTCTTTCAACCCACCACTATTTACCTTCATGGACATATACAGACCATGGCCTCGGCACAACGTACACAGCAGTTGGTGTGTCAACAAAAGCTCGGAGTCCTCAGACATGCACTAAGGAGAACAGTTATAGGTGGTTAACATGTAAATGCATCGGCGTGTAGCAAAACTGACCAAAACAAACGGAACCTTTATCTGTCAATGTCTCATTTAGTGTTTCTTTATTGTATGATTATCATGAAAAGTGAATTGAATGTCAGCTATTCATTTAACGTGATTTTCTTTGCAGGAATTTTATGACCATGCAAAGACACTGTGGCAGGATGAGGGCGTCAGAGCATGCTACGAGAGATCTAACGAATATCAGTTAATCGACTGTGCACAGTAGTAAGTAAAATAAAATGTCTTCTACTATTAAATTATGTAGCTGGAACGAAATTTTTTGAATACCTATTCATTTGATCTCATGATACCTCAGCTCAATTCTTTATTTTGAACTCTTTATTTCTTTTTTCTTTTTTTGTGTCTCATTGATAAATTCTAATTTTTGAAGCCAAAGCAGGTGCCAGACTTAAACTCAGAGTTTTCACGCAACAGTAGCAGAATGGGAGCCAACATGGCTGTGGCTGAGTCATCCGCAGATCAGTAGATGTTTGAAGGGAGGAGGTTGAAAGACAGTCAGTTGTTACCAGAGCTTTGCTTTCAACTGCAGTATTTTGGTTTGGCTGGTTAATATATACTGGAGAATACTGTAGCATACGCTTTAAAACCCTGAAGTTGACGTCCAGAAAAAAAAAGTTCCTTGTTTCTTGTCCCCCTCAGGTGATTGAGATGGTACAGTCCAGAGCCTCGTTCCCTCCCTCCTCTTTGCTTACACATCCATCTCAAATACACAAACTCATCCTGCTCCTTCTCTCTTTCCTCCTCCTCCTGTTCTGTCCGTCTGTCTCATCTCTAGTGCAACTCCACTGGTACCAGATTGGGAGCTGATAGACTATTAATAGCTCCCGTGGTTTGGTCTCCATGGTAACTGTACTGTGGGCCAGGGCTCAAGAGCTATTTTTAAAATCTGCTCTGTAATGTTAGACAGACTCTCTGTCTCCCTCTCTCTCTCTCCCTCTTTTTCTGTCTCTCTAACTGTCCATTTACATTCTCCTTTCTGCACGTGCACTTGCACTGCACGTGGGTTTTTGCTATCGTCGCCCCTGCTTTGTGCAATTTCTCAATAGAACACAGATCTTTGTAGCCACACAATGTTTGCTTTCATGTTTCCATGTCATTATATTTATTTTTGCTTAAATAGTTTCTGATTAGCTCTCTTTTTTTCTAATTTGTTTTGTATATTTCAAGTTAAATTTTGTGTTTTCAAATTTGGCAAAAGACAAAATACTACGGCTGTAGAAAAAATGTATTAATCAGGATAATTAACTAGAGAATGCTAATCTGATTCATGTCATTGTATATCCCATAAATCCAACTTTTGTTGCTTTTAAGCCATTACAAACTATTATTTTTATGCACTGCAGGGGACAACATATAATACCATCTCTACCTCAGGTCTGACACAGGGCAGTCTCTCTGAGGGTGCAGTCCTGGCCTGATATGCTAAAAAAAACAATTGTTAAACCATTGAGAGTGACTGAAGATTTATATTGGCAAAAATATTATCAGTTAAGGTTGATGATTTAAGTTCCACTACTGCAAAATTGTTCTGCCACTTTCTATTTTAATCACATTTGCTTGTGTCACAAAGTACAGATGAAGCACTCACAGCACCTACTGTGATTGGTCTTCTTGTTCTAGCAATATACAGAAAAATGTAGGTGTTAAATAATCAGGATACTTTTCAGTTGTGTTTAATCACAGCTGCCATGTGATTATCTATTGACAGCCGGATAAAATGGTATAAGTGGTTAAGTTAGGCAATTGGATATAAAGTTTTTGAGAAAAAATGTTCAAAATCCAGTCAGAATACTTGTGAGTTGATCTGGGTGAGGGTTAATCACAGTAGTGGCCCCTCGCGTAGGTCTTGTTTTAGGAACCATATCTGCCTCTGTCAGGTGGATTTCTGATACGGTACTCTGTCTGCTAAATATTTTGGACTCAAATCCTTGATCAGTGGAAAACTGTGATTTAATAAGATTGTATTTTCCATCTCTGTTCTTCTCAGCTTCCTAGACAAGATTGACATTGTAAAACAGAATGACTACACGCCAACAGATCAGGTAGGAACATTGAAGCCTTATTTACATTTTCTACATTAGCAGTTGACAACATCTGGAATCTCTTTTCAAGAGCTTACACTTCTTTATTTGTTTTTTAAGAGTTTAATTTTGGAGGAATAAAATAATGTCGGATTAATTTCAGATTAATGTGGATTTTATAAAACGACTAAATCAACCAGTGCACAGATGTTTTGTAGCTCAACTGGATTATTAACATCTCAAATATTCAGATTTGTCATTAGTGAACTTGTTTAAACCCCCCCCCAGGATTTGCTGCGTTGCAGAGTTCTGACTTCTGGGATCTTTGAGACAAGATTCCAAGTGGACAAAGTAAATTTTCAGTAAGTAAAACATTAATTATATTAAAAAGTAGAGAGTAAATATGAGGATTTTCTTGATTCCTTCTGTAGCAAATTTCCTTTATGTGTCGACCTAACATTTGTCCTTGTTTGTTTGCCATAGTATGTTTGATGTTGGGGGTCAAAGAGACGAACGCCGGAAGTGGATCCAGTGCTTTAACGGTAACTTTCATTTGTCCTCTGCTTTTATATTTCTCTCTGTAGCATAATAAACCCTGTACGTCTAAATATATCTCCTTTCCTCAGATGTAACGGCCATCATCTTCGTAGTGGCAAGTAGCAGTTACAACATGGTGATCAGAGAGGACAATCAGACCAACAGATTACAGGAGGCACTCAACCTCTTCAAGAACATCTGGAACAACAGGTGATGTGGAAACCAGGCTTCAGAGACACGTGAAGCAGAAAAGCAGTGACCAGTGTTTGCACAGATATCCCACTTTTTTTTTTTCCAAGATAAAAAAATATGTATTTTAAAACACAAAACCAGACAGTTTCTCCAAACATCTTTTTTTAATAGCTACAGACAGAAAATGTTTATGTGAGGACCGCTAAAGTTTTTATTAACTAGTCTGTTTTTTCTCTGGAATGATTACATAACAGCGTGTGGAGGGTTCCTAGCAACAAACATAGCATAAATAACAATCGAGGATAGATCACTTACTTTGTTTACAAGTTCCAGTGTCATGTAAGCAAAAAAGTTATGGAAAAGTAAAGAAATTCCTACATTGCTGACATGTCCATGCTTCATTGGTAACTGTTGTTTTATGGTTTAGAAAATACAAATCTTACTGCACATATAACTTGGTATTTATAAACAAACCTTAGATGGACAATAGAAAGAAGGGTTTTAAATATCTATCCATAACTTTGTTTATTTATTGCTGTAATTAGTCTCACATATTAAGCTCTTACGTGTGTGATTTGTTTTTCCACATTAACTTTTAAATATTCCCTTCTCTTTTTCTCATTTGTCGTTTCTGTTTTTTTTTTTTGTTTGTTTGTTTGTTTTTTTCAGGTGGCTGCGGACCATTTCTGTCATCCTTTTCCTGAACAAGCAGGACCTGCTGGCAGAGAAGGTGCTGGCAGGGAAGTCCAAGATTGAGGAATACTTCCCTGAATTTGCACGCTACACCACACCTGATGATGGTGAGCAGTTGTTCTTTCACTTGTTGGGCTTCTAACTGTAAGACCCTGCTGTCATTTATTTATATAAATGATATGAATTTCATCAACAACATTTCTTTAGTTTGTCCACGGTGTTATCTGTACAAAAACAGCCTGTTTATTCACCAGCTGAGAAAAATATCTAATTTAAAACAATTCATTTATTCTTGGAAATAATCTAATCATTGTTTGTGAAATTGTGTGTACAGAACTCCTAAACAGTTCCATTTTTGAGACACGGGAAGCTGTGATATCCTAGTCTTGTGCCAAAAATAGTTCTTTTTTTCCTCTCTTGTCGCCAAAGTTTCCTAAGGCTGCATAAACATCCATGCTCCTTCATGGGTAACCTTCAAAGCAGTGTTAATATTTCTTTAATTGGTTTGGGTTTTGGGTAGAAAACTGTCCATTCTAAATTTGTTAAAATTAATGCATTAAGTCGCACTGACCACAAGAGGTCATTGTTAATACACGTGTATCAGAGTTTCATTGGCGACATTGGGATACAATAACATTAAAAGCAATAGCTTTATTTGTAGTATTCATAGTTCAGAGTTTTGTCTCTTTTTTTTCTTTTAGCAACACCTGAGCCTGGAGAAGATCCTCGTGTCACAAGGGCAAAGTACTTCATCAGAGATGAGTTCCTTGTAAGTAAATGGACGCCTATGTGATACCTTAAAAAAGGGGCGGGGTTAGAAATAGTACTCACATAATATTATGACATAAAAAGCTGCAGTAATTATTTATTATGGGTAGGTTGGACATGTTCAGAAGAGGGACAGTGGATACATTGTTAGAAGAATGATCCTAGAGATGGAGCTACCAGGTAGGAGACAAAGAAGAGATTGGTGGATGCAGTGAGGGAGGACATGGAGGTAGTTGGAGTTAGAGTAGGAGATACCGAGGACAGAGGGAGACAGGCATTGTTGACTCTCTGTGGCAACCCCTGAAAAAGGGACAAGCCAAAAAGAGAAGACTTAGACATACAAGTTCTCAATTATTCAAGTCATTTTGTTGTACAACCTATGGTTCTGTATTTCAGAACTGAAGAATGATCTTGGTTAAGAGGTAAAAATGGTTTAAAGGACCAAGATACTTCCGAGATCATTTTTAAATAGTAAACATCAAAAAGGATTACTGTAAATTACAACCGGTTGTAGCAGAGTTTCCACACACAGCACAGATAATCTTTACTTTCAATGTGAACACTTACACAGTATGAAACCTGGGCCTACTGAGTTGAACACAACTTGGTTATACTCACAGATATTAAAGAAAGACAGATACCAAGATTGTATTCATGTTTTTGTAGCAGTAACAATTAAAAGGCCAGGCTCACATGCTTTGGATTTTGAAGTTGGGAACAGCTATGTAAGGATTCAGGTTTTTGTCCTGACAAGATGTTTTCCTGATTTTTTTTTTTTTCTCCAAAACATATCGATTGCCTACATTCCCACTTGATCTAGACAATCCAATATAATTAATCTTATAGATTGTAAACAAATATAGATAATATTGTGTTTTTCATGGAGACTGTGAAGGTTCAAATGACATACAAATGTTAAGATTTGTTTGGACTATAACATTTACAGCAACCTTGTTTGCCCCATCCTTCAGAGAATCAGCACAGCGAGTGGAGATGGTAGACACTACTGTTACCCTCACTTCACCTGTGCCGTCGACACTGAAAACATCCGCCGTGTCTTCAACGACTGTCGAGACATCATCCAGAGGATGCACCTGCGGCAGTACGAGCTGTTGTGATTGGACAGAAAAATTGTGTTCAGTCAAACAGATCAGACTATGAGAAACCCTAAGTCTCTTAACTGTCCTCTTCCACAGAAGTGTGTGAGCTCCTCTAAAGGAACAGGAGCCAAATAACATGCACACACACAAACGCACCCTATACACAAACGCACCCAGAACCCAGGACTTCCTGTAATGCAAACCACCCTCCCTGCATTAGAAAGGGCTGTTTTAATGGAAGGGTTTACGGCGCAAATACATAAAGGGAACTTGGATTTTTACATCTTCAGCCATATGCCCAGCTCTTAACGTCACAACATGTATCAACCCTTCAACCTACAGCTTTCCAAGAGTGGCTGAGCCCAGACCAGCCTGGATTGTATCCCCTGAAGTAGGGAGGCACTGAGCTGCAGTCGAGAATGTACGTCAAGTTGCCATAAAATTTGAGAGACCTACTACTCTAGTGCAAAATGGAAAAAAAAAGTGTAAAAATACTGCAAGTAGAAAATCGACACGTCATCACAAGAGATCAGCTGAACACTGTGCTCAGGACTTGGCGCAAAGCGTGTTGTAAACCAACCTTTTCTCGCACTCGCACCAGGATTAGCTTGCAGACACAAACCTAACACTTTTCTTTCCTGGAATGCACAAATGCGGTCAAAATCCAAAAAGTACTGATCTGCTCCCAACTGTCGGGCAGATTTTTTTTTTTTTTTTTACAGTAACGTGCTGTGAGATTAAACAGACTAATGTGCACAGGCGAGTGAAGAGCTGAAGAGCAGCGTTTCCACATGCTATATATGGACCAGTGGTGTGCTGTGATCAGTCAGACTGAAGGAGGCGTGAGCTTTTGCAGGAACTGGCCAGAGCTGACTGTGATGTGAATCTCTCTAATGGAGTCTGGACACGTTTGGCAGCAATGAAGTGACTCTGCCTTTGTTTGAAGTGGCGCAAATACACGAGGAGGATTTATTAAGTTTTAAACGAAACAAAAAGAAATAAATGAAAAATGCCATCTTTTATGGAACTTAACAAACGGAAGGCAAAAAGCATCCTTCTACAGTACAGTACCATATAATTTAAAGAGAACTCTCATTTTGTCCTGACTGACCCTGTTTTACTGTCTCCACAGCTTCTTCTGTCGGTGTAAACTTTTGTGCCATAGTGCCCTGTGCGCTCTTTCTTTATCTTTACACTCTCTGTCCATTATTCTCTCCTTGCTCTTTGCTCTTCTCTTTTGAAAACCTCACTCACTCTCCCGTTTCCCACCTTTCTCTTCTCACTGCTCCTTCCACAACCGTGTCATCTGTGTTCTCGGTCTTCTGGCAACGCTCTAAAATCTAATAATGTTAAAATTATAAAAACTAAATCATCACAACTTTAACTGGGACACTAATGTATTTTTTTTTTGTTTTGTTTTTTACTCACCTGGTTCAACAGTCACAGCTCCCTACCATTCCCTCCCTCTGTCACTGTCCTTTTTCTATCACATCTCTCAGCCTCCTGCTCCTTCATTTGTCTGTCTTTTCTTTACTGCTGATCTATTATTCTTGTACAGACTGTAAAATGTATTATTTTGTACAACTTATTGAAAAAAAAATACTTTTAGAAGATCCCTGTGCCTTGATCATGACTGTACGTGTGTAATGAGCTAAAGTGGGTGTCATACTGCGCTGTATAGCTTGGCCAATCCCCTCCTAACTCCTCGCCTTTCCTGCCCTCATCCATCTCCCCCCCGACCCCCACTCTCTCCTCTGTTCCATCCTTCGCAGGGAGAGAGGACCACCATTCGTAGCTTTTGTATTATTATTATTTTTTTCTCTCCCTTCCTCTTTCCTCCCATTCTCATTATGATTTAAATGTCTA